>JABUQX010043870.1:0-15000 GCA_015478945.1 Trachelipus rathkii
AAAATTACAAAAACAACAAAATAAACAAATATTTCAATAATATGAAATCAATATTCAAATATTCTAATACTTATTAATAAACTCTACTACATACATCTTTGGGTGAGTAATCTGGATTGCCATACACTTTCAAATCCAGTAATTAGTCCTAAGACCAGTAACCATCTCGCACAGTTCGCTCTCTATAGGCTCTATAGAGTTATTACTCGACTATAAATATTTACTTATATTTATATTACATCAAATCCTTTTGTCATTCAGCTTAAACGCCATTAAGTGTCTCAGAGCACTTCATGATAGCTAGTAATAGACGTATGTCGATATAAATCGAAGCGATATAAGAGAAAAACATCAACACATATTTTCCAATTCTTTTATTCGAGGCGGGGGATGAATCATCCATGGACTTCTCTTATCATTTCTTCATCTACATACCTTATTCTGTATAATTATAATACTTAATGTAAAGTAGTCCATTCTGAAAAAGAGTGTACATTCCGTAGGTAGTGACAGGAATTTAAGAGTATATTCATTTCAATAAATAACAAGACATATTATCTATATATATAAGTATTATAATAGATATATCTATAAATCATTATATAATATATAGTATGCTAATTCTCTCATCAGAGACCATCATATCATATAAATTGGTCTTACACAAAACCTGACTGAATAATTATCGGAGTATAGTGAGCTTACTTTAATTTATATCAGGCCTAATTAAGTAGCGTATATAACTAGAGAATTATATACTCACCTATTAGTGTCATTTGATTCATAACACAATACATCAGAATAAAGAATAGATAAAATAGAAATATATACTAAGAAATACACAATGTTTTTCATACATGAATATTTAATCAGTTTCAAAAGGGAATCTATGGCATATGGTCGAGAGTTAGTATATCGATTAGCACAACTATAAACAACAACAATAAACAAACCAAACATCTAATAGATATAATAATAATTATATTATATATATTATAAAGATAAAGTTTATTATAGGAGATATGCCCGCTTTTCTATCAAAATTCTAACACATAAAGTTCAACATTTAGTATGAATACCGGATTAATCCAAGGGTCTAATTTAGAAAGTAACATTATTGTTTTCGAACAATGTAATAAAGCTAACATAAGCATCACCTATTTAAATTACGAACTTCTATAAAACTCTAAAATATTTACATGGTTATAGAGTACTTAAAGACCTATGAAACTAAAGACTTAAAGACTAAGATGTTAAATAAACCGTACCACAAGGTTTAGGAAGCCGGTACAATTCCTACATCGAGACAACGAGCTACTTTTAAAAGCCATGACATAAATTACGCTGATACAATCTAACCACATAGAATATCGATTAACATATGAGTATCACTACTCTTATCGAGAGTTTTTATTACCTGACATACTATATCAATAATATGATAACACTAATGTCATTATATATTTATGACCAAAACATTAAATAATAATAATATATAATCTATTACTCAATAAATATAATATTAAAAACTGATTATCATATATGATTATACACATATTTGAGTAAACACATATTATAGCAAATAATTTTATATTATACTAGCATTAAGAATATTATATTATCTAAACCATTTAGGATTTTCAATATTATATCTATATATAGTATAATTATAATATTATACGACAAGCAAGTCAGTTGGTAAGTTTCTTATATAGTAACTAAAAATTATTTTTCATCAACACATTATCAAACTTGACGAATTAATACATATAAATAATATATTACCTATTGAACTAAAAACAATCTGTTATAAAGTTATATAAATGTACAATGACCAATAAAATTATACCCGACATCATCATATATCAATATAACACCCTAGAATAATTAATAACCTATACTTAAAAAATACAATCTGAATTTGAAGAATTGTCGTTTCTGATTAAACGTAATACATAGATAAATCATTTCGTCACAAGACTCTAACCCTATCACCATACTTTTCAAGCATATATATTATCATGACAATAATATCTATATATATTATATATAACAGTGAAGCTCAATATAAATATTATTTAAACTAAATATTAAACATAAAGTAATTATTATTTAACAAAAGTGTTATAAAGCAATTAACCTTCATATCTGTTTTTTCTAATACTTAATACAAAATAATAGTATATAATTTTATATAGATATATATCAACTATGGAAACAAGAAATGTATATTATATATAATGTCTAGATGCATATTCAAATATTAGTTATTATATTATACAATATATAATCAACTAAGTATAAAACTAATTATAAAAGTATTACTATACAAGAAAAATTCAATTACATAAAATCACATCTAGTTCTATAAAATATTTCTAATAATCTACCTACCAGACGATAATAAATCGCAACAACTATGAAACTAATAGTTTATTTAAACATTACAAACATTCAACTTACGATGTAAAAATACTTAAACATAATTCTACAAACAAGGTAATTCTTTATTCTAGTTCACCAACAACTAATTAATTAATCAAATAAATATTCGATATTATTTTGATTTTTTTTTTAAAATATAACATATTTACAACATTCGAGCTAAAACTGCCAAATTTGTTCATTCGGCCGTCCTTTTCATTCAGAATGGTGTAATAAACTTGATTATAATTATACCAATATTGTCATTATTAAAAATTAATATAATTTAAATCAATGTATATATAAAAGCAAAACAACCTAAATCGGTATCAGTAATACCATTGCCACTTATAAATATTATGTTAAAAAAATCTTAAAAGGGCCACAATATTAAACAATAGTTTATTAGTTAATTATAAGTAAACCTCGTTATTTATTAATCCTACAATTAGAAATGAAGTATCCTCTTTAATATATCAACCGTACACGATCACCCCAACAAACCCAATAACGCCTAGTTGATCATCAACTCACCAACACACCCACATATTGACGCCTACATAATAAATGATTCAAGTCAAATAATATGTATATATAAATAAAAACATTAAAACATTATAAATAAATAATAATAGAATAATACTATTATAAAATTATATGATAATATATACTAAATCGAATATATTATACTTAACCAAGTCAAGAAGTTATTAATAGTACATCAAGTAAATACTTAATAACTAAAATTAGCATAAAAACTGTAATTATTATAGGTAAATATAAAATATATAATAGATGTATAAACAAAATGCATGGAACCTAGTTAAAGAAGTTATATTAACGAACAAATCAATGACTGATGTAATTATTAATCAGATATAATAATATATATACTAACATTATGAGATCAATATTAACCCAATTATAGATATACTTGATGTATTAGATATATATATGTAAAAATAGTAATATTATAATATAGACTAGATACCTTATAACTACTTAATGAACTAGTATCATAGCAAATACTTTCACGATAATGTTTTTATCTCATCAATTTATTCGAGCATAATTAATTATATACAAACAGGGTTAACTTAACATTGCTTTAGAGACTCAGTCACAATCACAAATAGTCTAAATCTTTTAAACGGAAATAATGGACTATCAAACATTAATGACCTACAATAATAATTAATTGAGAATATTTAAGTTTACTATATTTTAAATTAATAAATTTATATCTTCATCAAAATTATCACATTATAATATATATAATATGTACGTCGTATAAGACACTCTTGCAGACACATATTATTCATTTTGAATCTCTGTGACATATTAAAAATCAGTATAAAGAATATCACATTAGCGAATTATAGTTCACTTAAGGTGCATTAAATCTAATCAATTATGTATTTATTATGACAATATAATTAACTAATAATAATATTACTTTTAAGGAATTACATTTTAATTCAATCCTATATAATTACCCTACCAGACGCTACAATCGATATATAGCTAAAAACATCAACACAAATTAAATTGGAACTTCGTGTAATGTATAGCACGAATTACTCAGTAAGTCATTCATTTTGATATTTTTAAACCAAAATGTATAATTTATTAATGGTTATCTTATCACAAAAAAACAAATTATCTAGATACACATGGGTTTATGTTGCATACTACGTGCAACAACAAAACTAAGCTATCAGCTTGTAGTAAATCTCTAGTCCATAGGGTTGGCTCATAACGGACGGAGTATAAATCTAGGGATATTGTAACCACATAGTTTTGACAAACGTACGACAATATCTATAGTATTACTTGAGCAAAGTCTAAGACACAGTGTGTCTCTCTAAAGTTATACAGGGTCATAAGGAAGTAATCTAAAAGTTGGCAATCGTAACACCTTTAGAATTAACACTTTATATTGATATATATTCCGAGAAGAGAAACAATCACAAGTAGATGTACGCCACCTTGTAAAGGAGTGTGATATACCTTAGGAGGGAGGGACAACGCTACATATACCGAAGGGATGTAATATACGGAGCTTTGGGCTATCTAAGCCCTGAGAAGGAGATAATATATTGAAGCCTTACACCCCATTAATAACGTAGAGGGTATTAAATATATATGGCCTCGAGCTTAACACCCTTCGGGGTGAATCCCCCCCCCCCTTCTTTCACATTTTATTGGGTCATTAATCAGTGGTTATTTAATAATTATTATAGATTTAGCATTTCATCTGGAGAATTTGAGTAATCGTATGTTATTTGACTTTAAAGATAATCTCTTGGGATTTAAATGAAAAGATGTTTTATTTTCGGGTAGGCGTCACAGGTTACAGTGTTTATTTATCGCATATATGCATCATTTATAATATCTTATCTTCATATTAGTATCATTGTTGGATAAACTTATCTGAATTTGTGTTAGACACAATTTGATTGCTCTTAGTTGTAAAGATTAACATATTTAATAGTGTGAATTTCATGACACCTGAACCGAGACAATAGATTTCTGATAATTTATGATTTAAACTGAATTTCCTAAAAGGTCTACAGTTTTATCGCTAAATGAAAATGTATCAATATAATTTGAATTATCAAAAGTTTAGCACCCTAGCAAAAACACAATTACATATTTTTGTTGACATCTAACTCATTTATCTACGAGTACGATATAAAATATGTGTTACAACAAAAGATCAGCAATATGATAATTATATGATTAGAGTACTACTACACTTACAGAAAAACCAACTTACACAAAATATTTTTAAAACTTTCACTTTGGAGAAATGAAGTTTAATTGCATCTAGATTCAACTTAAAATACGAATATACATTAGATTGTTCAATATGGCGGCGAATGCGGTTTGAATCAGAACATCTGGTCACTGTTGTGTACATTAGTTGCCACAATCTTGCCTTCACATATAGGGTTAATACGGCCTGTTATGTGAACCACCGCGAGAGCTCTAAATGATATAACCAAAGATGCCGTTCAGTTACCAGAGAGTACACAACACACTGAAATCCGCCAAGTGTGTTGGAAATTTGTCTAATGATCTTGTCCTTTTGAGTCTTAGTGTTCCTTACCTGATATTCCAAAGAGACACTTGGTATAGAACCGTTCAGTGATGATTTTAGCTCTGATTAGTCTTGCTATCAAATACCTCGGGCCGTTATTTTAGGCCTCTTATGTTATGTCTGTAGTGAAATCAAATAAAATATAGACTTAAATAACTTATCGTAGCTAGTATATATATACGTTACAGTTTTCCTAAAATTATTGGAATTCATTTCGGTCACCTCTTAAATTGCGTTCAGGAAAACTTCATCAAGCGGAGATAAATGATAAATTTTAGATTAAAACTAATCATAATAGAAATGACTTCAAAAGACTGACGTGGTACGTGGGGGTGTATTGGAATAAACATGTTCATGGGTACTTATCTCGACTATTAGTGAGCTTATTTAATAAGTAATTGCAAATTAATTATATTATATGTATATGTTTTATTCTAATCTCCATTGGAAGAATGTGAAATATGACTTGATATCACATTACAACATCAATATCAGCGCAGGTCTTTTTTACCAATCGGATTGCAGCTTGTTTTTGTGCAGGGATGCTATGTATTGATTAATTACACTTGTAATTGTTACATTACTGTTATTATTACTTAGCGTAGTTAAAAAAATCAGTAATAATAGGTTAATTACGAGTTTTACTGATTTAGTATGATATATTTTATCTATACAAAGAGGAACTTTAATAATGAAATATTTTAAATTTAGGTAAATATAAAATTTTCTTATTTATCATGGACAACACTGATACAATAGATGTGATGGGTATTCTATTATTCACAACAACTTATACAAACACTTATTGAAAATTGAGGGAATAGCAAATAGGATACATTTCAGAACAGAGCTTAGTTTATCAATGACAGTGTTTATTTAAAAACAAAATAAAATTGACAAAATCATTTATGATTGATAAAACATATGTTATGTTACGTCAGCATTACTATTTTATCATATAGTATACTATAATTATGTGATTCTTTTGTCAAGTATGTAGTAATTATAGACGTGGATTTATGCTAAGATCACTTTTATTGTTTATAATATATTACTGGTATGTTATAGTCGTATAAATTAACATTGGATGATAGTTACAGAGGAGTTAGATGGTACTTATGAGAGATAAGATTATGATGAATAGGGTTTACGTTGTATTTATTAGGATAATAGTGTATTAATTATTTACTGTTGTTAGATGTGAGGAAATAGTTTATGTTATTAGTTAAGTATTTATAATTAATATAAATTCCTGATTTTTGCTGATTTTTTGCTGATTTTTGCATGGTATAAGTGTATATCATTTATGTACATTATATTTTGTATTTATGTTTCATTTAATATGTCTACGTGCATTTATTTCATTTAACGTTGCTTACGTATTAGCGTATCATCATTTCACTGCTCTGTTATATTTGATATAAATATATTTAGTAAAACAAGGATTTTATACATGAATGGGTTTGTGAGAGGTGGAGGAGGTTACGCTGGCTGATGTGGTCAGGATGTAAACTCAGAGCTTATACAGATTATTTATATTTTGATTTTAAAGAGAACTTTTAATAGTTTTTTCATTTGGCGGATATAAATTAGTTAATGAACCTTACCTTTAGCGATATTATGTCTTCGAAGATCACACCAAACATATGTCAGTTACTTTAGCAGCGTGTTTTGTTAAATTAGCTTGTGGAAACCTTTTGTTCACATTGATGAACAGTCTATAAAGTTGACCTATTGACCATGCGTTATTGTGGTTCAAGATTCGTCGTTGACACAAATTATATCTATCCGTAATAAGGGACTTACATAGATTTATATAAGTCATATCTCCAGTCATTATGTTGATATTAATCGCTATATTCTCATAATAAATTCAGAGGAGAATAAGATACAATTTGGTAGATTACTTTTAAGCCAGATGAATACATTTCTTCCTATTTGGTATGTTATCACACAAAGTAAGATATTATCACCTATTAGAGTATCTATATTTTCCTAAAATTTCGATAAATTTCGTTAGAGTTAGATTTTCTGAACGTTTTGTTGTTTGTTGCCAGTGTTAATGTCACTGAGAAATAGATCCGATGCATGGAATAGAGCACAGAAAGTTTAGGAACTCCATATGAAGTTGTTTTGGATATATATATCAAAGATTCTGAAGAACCTTTAACGAAACTTTATCAATATGATTTTGGTTAAATGATTGTAGATTAGAGAAAGTATTAATATATCAAGTTTTACTAAGGTGTTCCTATTATTATATGAGATGTTTTATATTCAGGGAAACAGTTACGGGATTATATCGCGTCATAGAGGAGAAACCTTTTTAATTCACGCGGTAGTGTGTGTTAATGTCTAAACTAATATTCCTGCATTAAATTTTCATAAAATCATTGCTCATCTATACGGATGGTCTATAGGATTTTTTATAAATTTCACGATCTTGGACACATAGTATATTGATGTTGGTATTGCTTGCTTTAAGAAATACATCACAAAAATGCCACAAAAAAAAAAAACTTTTTAATTGTTCTCACTAGACAGATCACATTATGTCAATCGGAGCACAAAAATGAAACCGGACAATCATACAAACAATATAGAGTTTCAACACCACATCAGACTGAAGTAAAACCTAAATGGTTAAAATATATTGTACCATTAATTGTACATAGTATAATATACATAAGAAATATACCATTCATTATATGCATTATTATCACATACGTATATATGTATCAAAGCTATATAACACTATATAAGCGATACAAAAGCACTAGATAAGCATTTTATATATATAATTAGAATTTTTAGGGAAACAAATATATTTATAAGAATTTAGCTTCACTTTTATCAAACAATATGGTTAGTATAATAAATGCAAATTAATAAATTCTATTTTTACATGTAATAATATAAGAGTTGATATTTTCGAGTAATAAGGGTGAGGAGTCCTAATAAAAAGAGATATTAAGCCGATATAAAAATATAATCTCATTATTACTTATAATTAATTTTATCGTATATTCTGATATCTCATTTCGTATAGTGGTTATTATATATAAGTAAATGATGGTTATATATAATGGATATAAATTATAGATAAATACAACAGATATTAAATTTATTTGATTGAGGTATAGTAATATAATATAACTTTTATTAAATTAGTTATTATTAGAAGTTAATATCCTGAGGAACACCAGTATTAATGTAATTAAATATAATGCTAACATTGTTGGTGAAGTATGAATTATTTTATTGATTAATAATATATTTATACCTTATATTAATATTTATTATAGTATAAAATATAACATCGTTATGAATATTGGATAGAGCATTGTTAAGTTGGAGATAGGTTACATTAAGATATAGGTATTATTAAATATTGACATCATCAATTATTTATTGGGTTCAGAAAATAGGTCAATTCTCTAAAAATCTACTTATAATTTCTAAACAAAATAATTTATTGAGAAAGGAAAATACTCATGTCTGTTGGAATATATATGTGAAATGCCCATTATAGTTTTCAATGGTTCATGGAAAGCTTATTCACTAACTATCCAATGGATCGACATTTCAAGGTCATCCATTGATCTATTGAGGTCATGCCATATTGCTCACTCTGTCACACTCCCACATTTGTCTTATATTTAGTGATATATGATAACAGTAAATTAAGGAATCACCTCGTTGCATTAAGTAACCTGAATCAGCACAAGACGTTAATTGTCACGGTCTTCCAAACATATTATAAATATATAAACTAATTGCCTAAAGGTTAAATAGCTAGTAATATTCAATTGGAAGTTAGCCAGTATATACTTTTTAGGTGATAAAAATATCAGAGAGATTTTTGTGAAACTGACTTCAACACTACCAAAAAGATTTCTGTAGCATTAATATAAAGTTAGTATGGGTGTTCATTTATACACACTTTGCCTACGTTTACGTGTGGAAAATTCTCGGGTAGGGGTGTGGGAACTAACAATAGCTAGACCGACAATAAAACAAACTGTTACTTGGCAAAATACAATCCACAGCACCACACATTCTTAGTAATTTGATCTATACAAAATTGATTTCTATATACTCTGGTCAGCAAATAGAGTGAAGAATAAATAGTAGTTAATAAACGTTTAAATTATTTCTGCTTATAAAAACGTAAAAAAAATTCATGACACACCATGGTGAAAAACTTAAAAAACGAATGTGATTGCCACTTTGGTATTGCAGCAATGTAGTACCAATACTAGCTTCGTATACGTCAAAAATCTTCCATTTTAAAGCTCGCACGAGATAATTACAGTACTTACTCACAATTTCTTGGAAGCTCGTGTAGGGAGAACTCTCACCAAGAACTTGGAAGAACTGCATTTAATGGATGTAGACGCTATATAACACATTATCTTGGACTATTTATACCCAATGTGATTGAAATGTAATGATTAGAATAAGTGAGAACTGTAATGAGTTGACTATATATAATTATAATCAGATCACCTATGATTAGGGCCGGACCCAGAATTATCATCAGATCATTATTTGTCAGTATTGAGCATATGGGATCCCATATAAATTATATATTACGTGCTTAAAACTAGTGTCGTGTGGTGGCTGAAATAGGGAAAAGAAGCATTAACATTCCACGAATATGTTATATAATGCGTAGACATGCCAATACTACCAATTTTGCCCCATATAGACAGCCCAATCATTTTCTGCTGTTAGAACATTCATTTGTCTATTTTACTTGACTCGGGTACTCTTAGGTTAAATTTATTTATTACTAATTTGTGAAATATTATTGAAAATTGTCTTAATAAACATAGGTTAGCTTATTAAATTAATTTAGGTTCCTTGTATTAATTATATTATGTTATTTAGCCATAACTTCTCGATAGGTAAAGGTATAGCCAATGTTACGATTATTACCATTTAGATTTGTATGGATAAATATATTGACGTTGTTTTGTATCACAATTATGTCTACTTAAGGATAAATATATAGAGCGAGCATGCCTGAGGTAGTAGCTAGATTTAATGCAAACAATTGTCATTTAATATTATTGTGTATTAGTTAATATGAGTTTTCTTTTTGTGAGAAATACAAACGCTAAAGAAGTTATAAATATATTATATACGTTTTGCTATATCACTATTAGCAAAGGTGGTAAAGGTATATGTTTTAACTGATTAGAAGTTAAGTTATGACTAATAATAACTTTATGTAGTAATGTTAACCAAGTTTATATATTACAGCTTAGAGCTTATAAGATGTGTTATGTATATCCTTTATGGGCAATATTTAATAGGTTTCTTTATAGTCTTATAATTGATACATGACTATTTTAGAGTAAATGTACATTATGAAAGTTTATTATTATCTTTAACTTATTCAGAAGGTGAGGTAGCTGAGAGACTGGATAAATTTGCAGTCCCTTAATATAAACTTAAAATGTGCTGGAAATATTTTTTATCAACATCGTTTTTCTATCTGCCCTGTTCACCACACTCGTATCTATAAGATCAAATATAACATCTTTGGATTAGCCCCTGAAACTCAGTATTAACTCGTAAAGAGAAAACATTAATTAACCACAAAAAACAAAAACAAATTAGACGTCATTGTATTAACTTCTGAAGATATAATCCAATTCTGTTCTGTGAATACTTGTGAATAACAAACTGTTTTAAACAGTTAGGTATAATAAACATTTTAAATGTAAGTAGGTTTATGGCTTGAAAAAAGGTAAGGGAAAAATTCAAGGATTGTTAGGCACTTACCATCAAGATATTAAGTTCCAAATTTTTACGCTTCGTATTTTCCGCAGGGATAAAAATCGCATTTTTGATGACTACTAGTCTGAATTAACATTATTGGATAAACAGCTTGAAAATTGAAAAAGAGATAAAGGAAAGATGTACTGAAACCCTATTAGTTATTAAGCCGTTATAACATGTTTGTATTAAGATCTCTCTCAACATTTGACTTACAAGTTGTGTTATGTTTTTGTCTTCGAGCGACTGAGTTTATTTTAATTTTATTTTTTATCCCTGTGAAAGTAACGATGACGTTTATTGACACATTCATTGATACTTCATCTTTAGACATTATAAATCAGTCTTTCACTGCGATTAAACTTAATTTAGCAACCGTTCTCATTAAGTACTCGTACCCAATAACATAAAACTAGTTGATAAATATCACAGTGGCAACATATAAAGAATAGAAAATCACTTTTCTTCTATGAAATACTAATGTGACATAATGAAATTACTAATAGATGTATATCACTTTTCCAAAAATGTGCTACACTACTGTAACATATAAGATTAAACTTTTGTGCAATCTCAACTAGCATCATATTAGATCATAAACCTGAAACCACGGAGATTGCTAGGAAAGGGCGTGCAGCCGGATGGACTGTGTTGCACGATTGGAACCAAGGTAGTAATCTAGTTTTGGTTTGACATTTAAATGATAATTTACACGGACATTGTGGTTTACGCTTTCTAAGACACCACTATTCGAGAAAGAAAATATCTTAAAGTCAAAAGGTTGCACCATTTTCAAAATATAATATATTTTCCAAAAATTATTCCGAGCGTTAGCAAACGTTCCATTAATTCAGTTTTACTAGATGCAACTCAAAGAGAATGGATAACCCATTATAATTATATATCATTACAGATATGGTTATCATGGAGAGAAGGATATATGGATATATATAGTTGGCTACTATGAAATTATTATTAGTAATTATTTATATAAATCTGGTTCATTTAAGGGTATTATGTTAAATATATAAAACTAGTAATAATATTGGATAAGTTATATTAATTTAATTAAACAATAAAAAATAAGAAAATTTTAATATTATAATTATAGTTATATTATTTATATATATTATATATTGTATAAGAACATATTAAAAACCCCTACCATAAAACTATTCTGAAAGAATCACATGTTTATAATTATATGATTTCAGAGAAAATAACTATCATTAATTCCAATTAATCTAATATAAACACATTAAAAAATAATTGTAGGTTACTATATACCATATTATAATAATAATATAACACGATGTTATATTTATAATACTTCACTAAACCGGAAGTCAATGATGAGATATCCATACAATCCGGGTGTCGGAGCCTCACTGTATCCACAAGATTCAACCTATAAATTATCACATAGATAACTTTCTAGAACTCCAATTATCTATGTATAAGCCTTCTCACTAATTATTCAGTCATTTCTAACGTATTAAATATCAATAGTTAATGTTTGAAAAGGAGGGATGGGTTACTACACATTTACGGGGTGACCTTATTAAATATAGAAATAATCAATATACTATATACCATATATAATAGTATCATAGGGAGGGTTAGGGTTATATTATAATAATAGAAAAAAATATAAATAATAATAATATAATATAAATATATAAACCGCTAGATATATATATATATTAATAAAACTTTTACGTATTACATACTGAGGTTACCTATAATATACTATCATCATTTATAACATCACTCTATAAATTTATGATATATAAAACGATATTAATATACGTAATATTAAGTTCGGTATAGAGGCGGGAGGCTTGCTGGATAGATACCTATCTCGAAGGACTGTACCGAGTTAGTCGATGGACTTGCGAAACAAACGAGGAAGAGTCATAAGAGGCAAAGCACAAGAGTATCACCTACATGAGTGAGAGACCCTATAACGAGAGTGGAAATACCGTACAAAATATACTGTATATGGAGTGCGTATTATAAAAAAACACGATATCCTTAAACAGAGGATTAGCGTTTTTCGAATACATTCACAGATTATCGAATTATATCCTATATCGTTGAATTTACGAATCTTATATTCGATCTAGATAATAAATAAATATTATTTAATAATTATAACATTAGTGTATGTTAGCAATTACTGGACATACGTTAAGCGAGCTGACGGCGTTAGCGGCTTCGCTAATACGTCAATCTGCACTTACTTCTCATCATAAGCGTAGTATTACGGATATATACCACCTTGGGTCGTATGATTATAGCCGTAATATTATATGAGAATTAATTTATATAATAATATACCTTTAAACTACAAATATCTTTTTGGATTAGTCAAACATTTCTAAAAGATAAAACAACGCCGGTTAAGCAGATAGTATTCAGGTACTACAGTAATACATTACTTCCTATATATATACAATTATATATACGGGGATAGTGGATCAGCCAAAGCCCAGTCATATATTGTCAGGATTAATGATAATTCGCATTAAAATCAACATAAATAAAAAATAAATTATCACTTTTTTCAAATTCATTATACAGATATCAAAATAATTTTTACCAAAATAATATCTAGCCTGTATGATCAAAATTATAAGTATTATATTAAATCAATAATATATTACACAATAATATTAATAAGTATATAGACTTAATTTAATTCCCAATTAAATATAGCAAATATTTCATCTATGCTCCTTACTTATTACAATATATTTACGAACATAAGGGTGGTACAATTAATATATTACTTCTATAGGCCTATATCAGACGTAGTGGTAAGGTAATATATATAACTAATTATTAATCAATATATATATACGCATATATAGCACCTATTAAACATTATAAACAGATGTATAGTCGCAAAGTACTATAGAGACAATTTTATATATTAAAATCTATGGTTAAGAAATTGGTTAATTTATGGATATTATTATAAGTTAATTACGCATACATAGGTAAATAAATTCATAGCATAATCATCACAGTCGTATAATTACTTATATCACTAGAGTGAGTAAGCTTATACAATTACTCCAGTATCGTTATAATATAGAAAATTTTTAATTACACTAAGTGATATAATTATATATATTATATTATTATTAATATATTAATTACAGTTTTGAATTATATAATTATGTAGATCGAGCAATTAGGAGGAGTATTTATAAGAATATATATAAAATATAATAATATATATTAATTAATATATATATATAATATAAATAAAATCTATTTAAATATATAATATATAATAATATTAAAATAATAATTAATTATAATTATAATAGTATATAAAAAATATACATATTATATATCTATAAATATAAATAAAATATATATAAAATATTATATATAATTAATATATTATATTAATTATTATATATAAAATATTATATAAAGATATAATATTATATATAATATAATAATAATATACTATATAAAGCTCTACAAACGGTTTAGATAATTAATTAATATTTCAATAAAAACATCCCATGAATTCATCTATAATGATAATGATAATACATTATCAATATTATAATATATTCCACATCTTTGAAGACATATACATAATTTTCCAAAAAATATATAAATCATATATAATTAACAAATTATCTCTAAATTAGTCGCTTGATAAT
>JABUQX010043870.1:30000-31757 GCA_015478945.1 Trachelipus rathkii
TATATATATTTATATATTATAGATAATATATATATATATATATATATATATATATATAATATATAATTATATATTATATATAAATATAAATAATATATAATATATATATAAATATATATTTATATTATATATTAATAATATATTATTATATATATATATCAAGTATATATATATAAATATATAAAATATATTATTATATATATATAATATATAATATATATTAATATATTATGATATATTATATTATATTAATATTTAAATATATAATATATATATAATATATAGATATATATATTATATATAGTATAATAATGAATATATATATTAATTATATTATATATATTATATAATATAGATATAATTAATATATAATTATATTATAATATATTTAAATATATATATATTTCCTCCTCTTATTCGACTGATGTTTGTTGCTAACTCTCCAAGTGAAAAGGCCAATCTCTTCGGCCTGCCTATGTTTTTTTACTCACTCTATAACTAAACTCACGCTGGACGAATTCTTGGTACATTACCTCCTCCTCACCTCTACCTCTTAAGTATTATGTCACATATGTCACACTTTGACTCACTTTGTATCTTATCAATTGATCGGGTGCAATGGGTATCACTAATATCTGATTATGAATCAGTTATAGGATGAGGCGGAGTAGGGGCTACGTATATTATATAATAGATGGCATCCCTATCACCTCACTAGATTTATTGAGGAAGTGTGCTTCTCAAGCTAGGGTTCTCCCCTCGTTATCATACTATTAATTACTATATATTAGTGATCTCTATAAATGTAACTTAAAACTTTCCTTATCATAGTATATTGATTGTAGCTCATACTCTCCTAAATGTATCCAACCCTATCCGTGAAAAATGAGGAAAGCGCACTCATTGATCCTTTTCTATATACCTCTTAATTCGCCGATATAGCTCTCACCTTAGTATTTCTATCTAGATTACTTTGAACCCTTCTTAACTCTCACTTCTTAGACCATTCTTGGATCTCATTTCTTTCTTTCCGATCGCCAGTACGGTTTGTTTTCGGCGTTCGAGGTCTACTGTTGATATACTTTCCTATTTCAAACCGATTTATGGTTTTCCGCCCTCAGGAAACTACGGGGACTTGCGTGGTGGAGCTTGACATTTCCAAAGCATTTGACCGGGTAGTGGCATGCGTCATGCTCTCCAAGCTCCCCTCTTTGGTTTCGTCCTTCTCTTTGCTTACTTAGTTTAGCTTTTTTTCAAGTCCGCTCAATAATTGGCTGTGGTTGATATGGAAGCGACTTATTCATCTTCTTATTATCTTAGGATATAGTTGAGTGTTCCATCTATGGTTATACTGTCTTAATCTCGACCTACCTTTTCTACATTTTCATTATATAATGTATCTTCTACCTCATACTGCAACATCTAACTCACTCTATCCATTACTCAGTTGCCGATAGATCTCTTAGATACCTTTCATTTCTTCAACTCATTATTACAATTCTGACTCACCTTATTATTATACTTTCTAGAAATTTAACCTCTACGTTATATGAATATTATATATCACTTAATCTTTCTAAATTCTATTACTTCAGCTGAATTATCTGGATTAGAATTTCCTAGATTGTAAGGTCGTCTCATACCTATTGTGAATAATTCTTAAATTCTTTATTAGATAATAACTCAAACTGTCTTAGCAGAATCTATCCCTCTCTAAAACACCTTCGTACTTAAGTACTCTTCTGACGAGTTCTCTC
>JABUQX010043871.1:0-5000 GCA_015478945.1 Trachelipus rathkii
TGAGGAGTAACGCAAGAATGCTTAAAGTTTTGTATCATTTGCTAACAAAGTACTTCACTTCAACAATCTAAAAATGAGACGTTGTTAGCATAAAAAAAAAAAAAACTTTATATTTATTTGGTCATAGAATTAATTTTTTTTGTGCAGTTGTCATTTTAATGGTTTATTTAGACAATTTCTTTTGCGTTTTTGATGTGTCCAGAAACAAGATATAACGAATGTTTTCATTGTTGAATGTCTTGCAGCCATCGAAAATTAGATGGAATCCCTTTCTTCTACATCTGCAAGATCCATACTTTCAACAGTTGTATTAGCACTTGATTCACTAGATTTGCCAGAATATGACAAGCGCTTACAAGATTTTTTCAGATGCACTTTTATTCTTTCAATTAATTGCATCACTGTAATATTTACATTTTACTTTGCTGGTGCCTTAGACATTCAGAATTTCAATCCATTCATTTCCTAGTTTTCTTCTGGATCCCAGAGTCTTTGGCATTACTGTTATATAATCAACTTATAATAACTTAGCAAAATTGAAACAAAACCAATTAAATATAATATAAATTGTAATTTTGCTGAAAAGGAAAGGAAAAATGAAAAAAAAACAATTTCCCCCAGTTTTTTTCGGGTATTAGGTGAAAAAAAATGAAAAAACCCGGGCCCACTGGGCTTTTTCAAAAAAAACAAAATTTTTTGCCAACCCTGCTTTGCAACATCTCTTTATTGAGTGTCCATCTTTTTGGGCTCATAGGCAACAATTGATACATACTTGTGATTCTCTTTCTATTATTTATAATTTATTTTCTTACTTTTCTTTTTCCAGCAAATATTTTCCTAAAGTTTTTGACATAAAATTTTTGTTCATATAAATATAACTATAAAATTCAATTACCTTAAATACTGAAGATTTTGTCGTTTTCATGGATAGGTTGAATTAAAGAAGTTTCAAGAACAGTTTCAAAATTGCCTTAATTAGTGGCTACAATGAAAACAGAAACAAGTAAGATTTAAAATCCATCACAAACTTCAACTCTTTCTTCAACACAAAATCAATCATACTTTTCACTTTGATACGCATCTCTAGCCTTAAACAACACCCTCTTAGTATATCTTATGAATAATCTTGTGCTCGAAGAATGTATTATTTGCACACACACATACCTCTCTACTCACAGAAACTAATCACCTTGCTATCATTTTTATTTCTCCTGAAACCCCAAAGGTACATGTTATCCTATCCCTTTTTCAGATCGCCTATCAAAACACATTTAACGGCGCCCAACAACACTGCATAATTAAATATATTAGACTATAAAAACATCAATTTCAGATTACATTATGATTAACTACTTCCCTTAAGATCGAGCAATAGATCTTACAACCAATATAACTCTAGACTTTTACAGGAATATTAACACCATTGAGAATTCTAGTACTATGCAGCAACAAGATCATCCATAGCTCATTGGTGGCACAAAGTCACTCCATCAGAATTCCAATTATCCTTAACTTCGCTCCTCTCACTCCCCCCCCCCCCCCTCCAATTCCTTAACTCCTCCTCCTCCATTTCTCTCCATCTGCCACACACATGATTTCACACCCACACCACTCATCTTCACACGCTAACCTTTCATCTTTGTTTTTAATCAAGCAAGCAAATACAATTTACAATTTCTAATACGTCCATTACTCGCTCTCCTCTTAAACTCAGCCATTTTTTCTCTAAACATCCATTACATAGACGATTCATACAAATTCGTTAAAAATGAAATGATGAGCACGCATTAGCATTCCTGGCATTGGGATAAGTGTAGAGGGTTACCAAACTACCACGTCCTTTTAGTCACCTCCTAAGATGTGCAGAACGTAAATGCTTGGGAATTCCTTTTTCCCTCCACAACAGACGCGATATAGTGAAAAAAAAAAAATGGTTTTGTAATCATAAGTAAAGTGATTTATGTCTGTTATGTAAAATGTTAAAGTCTACCCCTGTGTTAAGAAGATTGTGGATATGAGCCCAAGAGGTGGGAACATTGGGCACAGATGTCATGGATGTATCTATACTTCAAATAGCCAATGGGAGGTAACTTATTCAAGAGAACTACTTCCCTTCCTTTGTCCTTTTGGTCGCCTCTTACTAAATGCAGAATATACAGTATGGAAATTCTTGCACCTCCCTCTCAACAGACAGATGCCCTGCCATACACGGAAATTATATAATATATATATATATATACTAATATTATATATATATATATATATATAATATATATATATATATATTATATTATATTATAATATATATATTATATATATATATATATATTAGGGAATGTACCGATACAAAAGAGGCCGATACCGATAACGATACTCTATTTTTTTAGGGCCGACACCGATACTTTAATTAATATAATAAATTACACAGTAATAAGATAGAACAATTGTGCACTGCTAGCAACTCAAGATTGCATTCCCTGTACAAACCATACTTAGTCATTTTATATTTCATATTTGGTTTGCCCATATGTTTTATTTTATAAATTAAAATAGTACCTTTAAAAAATAATAATTGCAAATATAATATTAATAACACTTTTTATGTTTGTGTTTAATTTAAAAATATTCCATTTCCCATTTTCAGTAAGTATTAACAAAGTTTAGCTACTAGCCTTTTATGTTTTTACATGATTACAATTTACAAGAAGGATCTACAATATAAAGAATAAAATAATGAAAGAAGAGACCTCAATTAATCACAAAAGTTAAAATATAAAAACGCCATTACTCAAACATGAACATAATAAAATACTCCTTTAAGAAAGATATCATTCAATACTCAAATTCGAAAATTTCACAAATTGTGATGCAAAAACATTAACGCTTTCACTAGTATCTGGCGAGAGACTGTTCCTTTTTGGGGTGTTTACATTCTAACTACACTATAAATACGCTCGCTCTCGACTGATGAAAGAGGTGCTGATAATTATTTGCCTGCAAGCACTGATAATAATGAAAACCTTGGCCCATTTCATGCCACCCGCATGAAAGGATTCTCTTCTGTAGGCAGCATCTCATGTTTTCGTAGAGCCTCAGCTCCTCTTTCACAGACTGCAAATTTGAATTATCTTTGCTCCTTGATGACTGGTCTCTTCAGTTTTTTACGATGAGGTTCCCCTGGTGTGATCCCTTTAAGGTGAATGAAGTCAATGCATTTCGGCCCATGAAACTATCAAAGTTAACAAATATCCAAAATCCTCATCTTCAGTAGGGTTTATTTGCTGAAAGCCACCATCGTCACTATCAGTGATGTTGCCAATGGGTTGCTGATAAGGCGGCTTCCACTTTTGTGAATCTTGTTTTTTAATTTTTTTATTTATATTTTTTTTTTTTGTCAAGCGAGCAAGCTCCTCCGGTTATGCTATTTTAATGCCTTCTAGAAGTGGTTCAACCGTCGAGGTGCATTCTTGTGGGGTTTCAGCTAGCTTAAGGAAATTCCTTATTAGAACCAATTATTTATTTATTTTTACAGTTGTCAACCGGCGCTCACGGGCAGAACCCTTCAAAGTGGGTGTTGAAGCGCCTCCAAAAATCCATTAATAACGCAATTACGCAATGACAAAACAGACGCAGGCTTTACCAAGTGAGGTAAATTTAAAATTGAGTAGGAACACAGATGATGGAAGAGAATTCCACCGAACAGAGGTGGCAGGAAAGAAAGAAGCACCGCAGCGAAACAGTCTGGAGTTACTAACATCAACATAAAACTCATGTGCCGACACAGCAACCCTTGTGCTACGAGGGCGTCGTAAGGTGGTGGTGGGACGCGAGTGGATAGTTCCCTCGGGCACTTGCCTCTACAGTACCTCTAGAAAAGGGATAAAGCACCACATCGCCGCCCACATATATAAGGGTCAAAGTGAACTAGAAAGTACAGTACAGTTTTATAAGTCTTTTGGTCTTTTGACTCGATACCTATCCAAAGCGGATGAAACCAAGCCCCACCCCCACAGTATGAGAGTAGTAACTCCATACCAAGGCGGATGAGACCCTTGTATAGCTGGAGTAAACTGAGAAAGGAAAAAAAGTCTCGCACTCTATACAGAACTCCCAGTTTCTTTGAGGCCACGCCTAGCGACCGTTTGTGATGTGAGGTTTCCCAAGACATTTTTTTGTTTTTATGTTAAGGCCAAGGAATGTTTATATTGTCAACAGGTGAGACGAGAGAACCATCGAAAGAAATAGGAAAGTTAGAAGGTGTCTTAGAGAGGGAGATTTGTAGAAGTTGGGGTTTTTAAAGAATTAAATTTCACAAGGTTGAGAAGACCCCACCCGAAATTCTGTGCAGATCAGCGAGAATAGAATCGGAAAGGTTAAGACGAGAGGCAATTTAGAAGTAAAAGAGGGAGCCAGAATTAAAATTAGTTGAAGAATGAAGGTCGAGTCATCGGCAAATAAGTGAGTGGATAGAGTTAGATGTCAGGTGTAAGAAGATCATTAATGAGAAGCAGGAAAAAGTAGGAGACAAGACAGAACCTTGAGGAACACCACTATTGACAGAAAAAGAAGAAGTCGCCCCATTAACAACATCCGATATTGAGCAATTTGAAAGAAAGCTAGACATAAGTAAGAAAAGAGAAGGAGGAAACCCAAAGGAGGGGGTTTGGAGAGCAAGTGAAGCGTGCCATAATCCCGGTCAAAATGCTTTTGGATATTCAGCGCCACACTCAAGTCTCCCCGTAGTTCCTAAGGCGGAAACCATAAATCTGTTAAATAGGAAAAGTATATCGCCAGTCTCGAACACCGAAAGCCGTACTGGTAAATACAAAAAGAAGGGAAAGAGATTCCAGATGATCTAAAAAAAGTGAGAGTTGAGAAAGGTTTCAAAGTCTTAGAAAGAATACAAGTGAGAGCTATAGCGATAGTTAGAAGGATAGAGCGGCTCCTTTTTTCAGAATAGATTGGACATATGCGCGCTTCCAACACCGAGGGAAAGTGCT
>JABUQX010043871.1:10000-12500 GCA_015478945.1 Trachelipus rathkii
TACCCCCAACCAAACTCGAATAATAATTACAACAGTATAGGTAAAAATGTTGATACAATTTTGCATGCTAATAAAAATAATATCCAGGTTCATGTTCATTCAAGTGAAAATGCAACTAATGGCGTAAAACCATCTGTTTTATGCGAGAGAGCTTCTCAGTTGAGTGAAAATGAATCTTGGTATAGGGAAAATTTGATTTCCTCCGATATTAGTGTTAAGGGTAAGGATATGCATTATCAAGGTAGCGAAAAGTCAGTTAAGCCAAAATACTGCAATGCGGGTTGAAAATGCAGATTCTTGCAATGGGTCAGTGCTTCCCAAAGTTTTAAATGTAAACGAATGTAAAAATTTTGCAATTAATTGTCTCCTTCATATATATGACGCTAATTCAAAGCAATTATTTCTGTTAGATAAGGAGTTCATTTTCTATTTTAAAGGCTTCTGCAGAACATAGGAAAGATCCTATTGGCTTTCTTACAGCTGCTAATGAAAGTCAGATTAACATTTATGATTGTATAACTAAAAACTAAATTTCCTGCTTAAGCGGGATTACGAACATATATTTTTAATCGCTGATGTAATTGATAATATTTTAGGGATAGATTTTTTTACTAAATATAAATTTAACCTAGATTTTAGCTCAAATATTATAATTGATGCCACAACTGGTCTTTCTTGTGAAGTCATTCAAGGGAATGGTTCTGAAGCACTGCCCATAACAAATGATTTTAATTATATAAATTTAACTCTTTCTCCTAAACTTCCTTCCGCGCCTTCCCTTTATACTTCTCTATTAGGTGAATATAAAATGTTGTTTGATGATTTATATAAAATTTTAAAAAATTTAATGTGGAGATTATAATTCATAATAATAATATTACTGGGGGTAGCTATCAGGACAATGCCTAAAAATAGAAATGAAATAAGTATGAATAAAAGTGATATTAATAATGAAAGTGATTTTAATAATACGAGTGAGATAGGTATTAGCAAATTTCCCCTTTCCCCCACTGAACAAAATTCCTTAAATGAATTAATTCCATATAAATTTAAAGTTATGGGTTCCCCAATTAACATTAAAAGTCGCAGAATCTCTACTAGTTTATATGATAAGGCAAAAGAAGAGATAGGCAGGTTAGTAAATGCAGGAGTACTTTCTCCCTCACACTCACCTTGGGGATTTCCGATTTCGGTACTTTCTAAACCTAGTGGTGGAGTCCGAATAGTAGCCGATTTGAGATTACTGAACAAACGAGCTGTTCAAGACAATTTCAGTCTCCCTAACTTAAATGACTTTACGAACTTACTTCACGGGTGTAAAGTATTTTCTGTTTTAGACTTAAAAAAGGCATTTTATAACCTTAAAGTCCACCCTGATTGTTGAAAGTTCTTAACTATAAATACTCCTTTTGGCAGTTTCTCATATAATAGTATTGTAGAAGGCTTCCATTCCAGTCCCACTAGTTTTACAAAATACATATCTTTAATTCTTTCTAAAATCCCTAACATTTTTATATATATTGATGATATCCTCATCGCCACTCCTACTCATGATGAACACATGAAGATTTTAGAAATGGTACTAGATCGGTTAAAATCTTTTAATTTGAGACTTAGTGCTGATAAGTGCCAAATTGGACAGTCTCAGGTTACATATTTAGGTTTTGATGTGTCCGAAGGCTCCATGCTCCCTAATGAGGATAAAACCACTGCTATTATGAATATCCCAAAACCCAAGACTATCAAAGATTTACGTTCTTCATAGGCAGTCTAAACTATTTTCGCTCTTCTCTTCCTGGTATTTCTGAAATTATTTCTCCTCTTCTTTCTTTTCTCAAAGGTGCACCATACTCTCAACGCAGAGTAAAATGGAATCCTGAGGCAGAAGCCTTTAATATGGCCAAATTGGCCCTCAAAAATGCTATACCTTTGGGTTTTCCTTCTAATAATGCTCAAATATGTTTTCACTGATGCTAGTCAGACAGCCTTGGCAGGTGTAGTAGTTTCTACAGAAAATGAAAAAACAGTTCCGCTTGGATTTTACAGTTATCGATTGAATCCTACTGAAATTGGTTACAGTATATATAGCAAAGAACTCCCTGCCTTGGTTAAAACACAATTAAGAAATTTATACACATAGTCGATGGCAGAAGGTAGATGTGTTTTGTGATAATCTTTCAGTCACACAGTCACTTAAAAAAGAGACTGATGCTAATCACTTGCTAGCAAGGGAGCAGCGATACCTAACTTTCTTGTCAGAGTATGATTTGACTGTACATCATATTAAATCTGAAGAAAATATTCTTGCAGATTTCCTGAGTAGAAATCCAGCTCAGAGAACCACTGAATGGCCATCAAATTTGCCCACTCCTTCCACTTCTGTGGAAAAAGTAGAAATATATGCAGCAACAAGCTCTTCTCTTCAACTTGGAGATCAGATATCAGAAGCAGAAGTCATTCCAGAAGTATCCTGTGATGAAGTCTTGGTTTCACCAGATTT
>JABUQX010043871.1:22500-24334 GCA_015478945.1 Trachelipus rathkii
AGGCCAGAAAAGATTTGTCAGTAGGAGAACCAGGAGATAGCGCACTTTCGTTTGATGAAAAGCTCGCTTTGCTCGTCGAAGAGTATCCTGCAATGATTTCTAGCTGAATGAAAATTAGCAAGATTGATAGGAGAACAAGAATTTTTCCACTCCTGATACGCACTGTCTCTAGCCTGAATAAAACAGAGAAACAAGCACGATCGAACCATGGATTGTGAGGAAAGAAAGATTTAGTCGAAGAGAAGGAATGAACTGCTCATGCCCATCAGATATATATATATAAGTAATATATATATATATATATATATATATATATAATTTATATAATATATATATATATATATATATATATATTATATATATATATATATATATATATATAATATATATATATATATATATATATATATATACCGTATACTATATAATATATATATATATAATTTATATATATATATATATATATATATATATATATATATATATATATATATATAATATAATATTATATAATATATATATATATTATTATAATATAATATATATTATTTCAATCTCTACTTTCTTAATATTTATATGGAAGATGCCCTTTATTATTAAATACACACACTTATTCACATAGAACTTTAATACACTAAAAATCCATGATATTATCTTTATTTACAGAAAAATTGTTCACTAGCTTTCGCTGGTATTATGCGTGACCTCTTCATGTGAGCTTTTCGGTATTAACTTTAATCAGCACCTTCTAAAAAAAAACAAACTGAAGAAAAAGAAAAAAAACTACAATAATACTTAAATTCTCAATCAGAACACTCCAAGAAAATGACTCGAGCAACGAACATTATCGATAATAAGGACTTTTTCAATATTTCATTTTTAATTCAATTTTTGGATTAATGTTCTTCATCTTTTCATAAGCTATCAACAGTTCGAGGATTCTCGTCAGACATAGCAAACTTCCTTTACAGTATGGATTTCTTTCATCATCAAGTTTGGATTAGGGCAATAACTCATTTTTTGGATTCCACTACGAACTCTCTATTCCTTTTCGAATTCTAAATGATTCTGTGACCGCTTCCTTTTATGTATGAAGAAGTTTTTCAATAAAGGAAGGCCACAAAATTCAACAAGCAACCTTCGCCTCTACATATGTCACGCAATGTTTCTTTCGTAACTTCATTTCTCGTAACTACAGCTTTGAAAACTATTTACGTGTGCATTGATCAAATCATGGATACATTAGAAACGCTATTATACTGGACCTTTCCTTGGATTTAACGGTCGATCGATGTGGCCTATTTAACTTGCGAAAACTCAATTGTTCCCATATCAGAGAATTATGTTATAAAACTGGAGCTGGTACTAACTATGGAATCCTGGGGTGATTGTCCATTTTTTTATTTTTTTTGCAGGTTTTTTTTTTTTTGGTAGAATTTTGTGTTTGTCATGATTAAATTTTGTGCTTCATCTATATTTATTTCCCATATTATTTTATTGTAATTAGAACTGTTTTTTTATGCATGGGACAGGGTTCTATACTATAAAATTTTCTCTTGTTATTTATCTAAACGTACATGATGGTTCATATTGCTATATTTATTTTATATTGAGATCTCTTCCTTCTATGGCTAGCTTCAGGGCTGCAATTTTGATTGTTGCATACTCAGGTCGTTTTTATGTTGGTAATCGAGTACCGCTTGAAATCTATATGTTTTCCCCAATATAAAATTTTTGGACAACTATGAACATGGATTTTATAATATGGATACATGTGTAATGGCGGCCATTTTATAAATTTTATTAGTGGCTTTATTACTTTTTCAATGGTAAT
>JABUQX010043872.1:0-12500 GCA_015478945.1 Trachelipus rathkii
GGGATTCCAATAAATTAAGAATATGGTTACCCCGAGGATCGGATGGGTAGTCTTCGTACCAGGCAGTGTGGTGGGCGTTTAAGTCGCCTCCAAGGATGAGATTTGGATATGTAGCTATTGATAGGGGGGGGGTGTGAGGTTGTTTTGGGGCGGGTTTGGGGTGGTTGGGTGGCGAATATAAAGGTTGAAGATGTTGTAGGTGGTCTTGTTCAGGAGTATGGAACAAGATTGGGATTTTATTAATGCGGCGGGGAGTGGTGTGGAAGTGTTAGTAGTTGTATTATGATATGGTATGCTGTTGTGGATCAGTGTTAAGAGGGAGTGGTGAGGAGGTTGGGCAGGGGATTATATGGCATAGTAACCATAGAATGTGAGGAGAGGGGTGTTTTGGGCGAGGGAGGCTTCTTGTATGATAGCTATGTGGATATTGTGTTTTTTCAGGAAATGGTTAAGTTCTATGGATTTGTTGGTTAAGCCATTAATATTGAATTGTAGTATGTTGAGTGTTTGGGATTAGGTTTGGTCGGAAGGGGGTTTTGGTTGGTGGTGTGGGGGCTACAGGTTGTACAAGTGTAGCCCTTATTGTATCTGGGGAGGGTTCGGAATGGTGAGCAGGACTGGTGTACCCATCCTAGGCATCTAATGCACTGGATGCTGTTTAGTCCGACTTGTTTTTGGCAGATAGGGCAGTAATATTTAGGGGGACCCGGGTTGCTCTCGACATCTCCCGACCGTAGGAGTAGTAGTCTCCCTACAATGAGAGTAAAGACAGACAGAAAAGGCAGATTTGAGACATAGATAGGTAAATAGTAGGAGGACGATAGTAAAGTAGCGTAAAAAATGACCTGTGGGCCCGGCCCTAGTCCGGTTCCTTTTGGCAGTAACCCTCCTGGTGGAGGGGGGGGAATTGTGTAATCTTGCAGTACCCCCCCCGGGGCAGAAATTCTTGATATCTTCTCCCGAGGTGGAAAATGATGGATTTACTATGCTTGTAAGGGTTACACATCACCCCCATATCTCACATATATATATATATAATATATTTAAAATTAATATATATATATATATATATATATATTATATAATATATATATATATATATATATATATATATATATATATGGGAAAGGGGGGTTAATGTTTGAAGAAAAAAGGTTGGATGTGCTTAGGGGTTAACTGAAACTAAGCTGAAGGGAAAGATGGAGATGGATTTTGGAAAGTACAAAGGTATGATATCAGGGGTGAACGAGAGAGTGAGGGCGAGGGAAGGGGTGGGAATAGTTATGAGGAAAGAGGTGTGGGATAGGGTAAGGTTATGTAGCCAGGTGAGTTCGAGGATAATGTGGGTAAAAGTGAAATTCGGGGGGGAAATGTGGGTTTTTATATGCGCATATGCACCAGTGAATGGAGCGAGGGAGGAGGAGAGAGAAAGATTTTGGAGTGAAGTTGATGAGTGTTGGGAAAGTTTTTGGTGTAAAATGTAAATTTGTCTATTGGGAAGATTTTGAATGCATGGAGTGGGAAGGGAGGGGTGGGAAGAATAATAGGCATTTGGGTAGGGGAGAGGAATGTTAATGGAGAAAGTCTGTTAGAGTTGTGTGTTGAGAGAAGAATGATAGTGGGGAATACTTGGTTCAAAAAAAGTGAAAATCATAAGTATACATGGAAGAGTGAGATAACGGGGGGGAGGGCGGTACTGGATTATGTGTGTGTAAATGGGAAGGATAGAGGCAGATTACTTGATGTAAATGTATTTAGAGGGGGGGGGAGGGGATATCGGATCACTATTTGGTGGTTGCTAGGATAAGGGTGGGAGGAGAGGTGACGGTAAGGGAAAGGGGAGAAAAGAGGAGAGTAGAAGTGATAAAGGTGGAAAAATTGGAAGAGACAGTGTGTAAGAGGGAGTTTAGGAGAGGTATGGAGGAGAGGTGGAGAGACGTGAGAGGGACGGGAATTGGGGAGGTGGAGGGGGAGTGGATGAGATTTAAAGAGGCAGTATGTGAAGAGGCTAGAAGGGTATGTGGAGTAAAAAGGGGGGGTGCAAGCAGAAGGAAAGGGAGTGAATGGTGGAGTGAGGAGGTGAAGGAGGTGGTGAAAAAGAAAAAGGAGGCTTATGTGAAGTGGTTGGGAAGTAGGAGAGAGGAAAACTGGGAGGAATATAGAAGGGTTAGAGTGGAAGCAAAGAGGGCGGTTGAGAGGACGAAGAGAAGAGCAAAAGATGAGTGGTGTAGAAAAGTGACGGAAAATTTTGAATCGGGGAGCAAGATGTTCTGGAAAGAAGTAAATAAAAAAAAGGAAGAAGAAGGAGGGGTTGGGGGAGAGGATTAAGGGAGGAGATGGGGAGTGGATAGGAGGAGAGGATAGGGTGAGGAAGAGGTGGGGGAGTATTTTAGTGGATTATTGAATGAAGTGGGTGGTGGAGGGAAGGAGGTGTGGAAGAGGATGGAGGGATAGGGGAGTGAATTGGAGGGAGGGGGAGGATGAAATACAAATGGAGGAAATTATTAGGGCCTTGAATAAAGGAAAAAAAGGGAAGTTCGCAGGTCTGGATGGTGTGAGAATGGAAATGTTGCAGAAAGGAGGAATAGGGGTGGAGGAATGGCTGTATAGGTTATATAATATATGTTGGAGGAATGGTGAGGTACCACAGGATTGGATGGATGGTTGTTTTTCCCCGGTATAAGGGGAAGGGGATAGGATGGAATGTGGGAATTATAGAGGTATATGTCTTTTAAGTGTGGTAGGGAAAGTGTATGGGAGAATACTGATTGAGAGAGTGAGAGGTTTAACGGAGGGGGGAATGGGGGAAGAACAAGGAGGATTTAGGGAGGGAAGAGGGTGTGTGGACCAAGTGTTTACACTAAAGATGCTTGTGGAGAAAGTATAGAGAGGAAGAGGGAAAGTGTATGGGTGTTTTTTAGATTTAGAGAAAGCATATGATAGAGTGAAGAGGGGTGAATTGTGGAGGGTGCTGGAGGAAAATGGAGTGGGGGGTAAATTAGGTAAAGGTATTAGGGCCTTTTATAGGAATAGTAGAATGTGTGTGAGAGTGTTAGGAGGGGAGAGTGAGATGTTTGGGGTGGTGAGAGGGTTGAGGCAGGGGTGTGTAATGTCGCCGTGGCTATTCAATTTGTTTATGGAGAGTGTTTGCAGAGGAATGGTGAGGGGGGGGAGGGGGGTGGAATTGATGAATGGGAATGATAGAAGGGAAGTGAACATGATACTGTTTGCGGACGATACTGCCCTAGTGGCGAAAAACGCGGAAGGGCTGAGGTATTTGGTGAGGGAGTTTGAGAGAATGTGTGGACAAAAGGGGCTTAAAATAAATCCAGGTAAGAGTAAAGTGTTAGTGTTTGAGGAGGAGGAAAGAGAGGGAGGGGTGAGGGGGTATGAGGTTTAGAGTAGGGGGTGAGTATTGGAAGAGTAAAGAGTTTTTTAGATATTTAGGGATGGATTTGGGTAAGGGGGGAGGGATGAAGGAGGAGATAGAACATAGAGTAGGAGAAGGAATGAGAGCTTTGAGTGGTCTGAGAGAATTGTGGAAAGGGGGGGATTTATCACAGAAAGTTAAGATAAGTATGTTTGAAAAAATCTGTGTACCAGCGGTGTTGTATGGGTGTGAAACGTGGGGGTTGAATGCCAGGTTCAGGAAGAAGTTGGAAGTATTTGAGATGAAGGGGTTGAGAGCGGTTTGTGGGGTTAGCAGAAGGGAGAGGATTAGGAATAGGGTGGTGAGGGAGAGATGTGATTGGAGGAATGGTTTGGTGGGAAGAGCGGAGAAGGGAATGTTAAGATGGTATGGGCATCTAGTGAGAATGGAGGAACAGAGAGTGGTTAGGAGAGTTTGGGAGGCGGAGGGGATAGGAAGGAGAGGAAGGGGGAGACCAAGAAGGAGGTGGATGGATGGAATAAAGGAGATGCTGGAGGAGGGAGGGATGAGGGAGGAAGAGGGTAGGGTGTTGGCGAGAGATAGAGTGGGGTGGAGGAGGTGGGTGAGGGCGAGATGAGGGGAGGTGTGAATGAGAGAGGCTGTACGTACCACTACCCCGCTCAATGCGGGAGAAAAGTGCTGGTAAATAAATAGAATATATATATATAGTATATATATATATATAGTATATATTATATATATATATATATATTATATATATATATATATATATATATAATATAATATATATTAGATATATTTAATATATATATATATATATAATATATATATATATTATATATATATATATATATATATTTAAAGAATAAACTGACCAACCCTTAAAATAATATTTTTTCGTCGCAAAATCAATATTTTTTATTAATTTTATTCTTAAAAGAGGCACTCTAAATTTAATCCTATTGACTGTCTATTGGCACAGTGCCTCCCAGCATAAAGTCCCCCAAAATATAAAAAGGTTATGAAAACCTCATTGAAAAGGATCTATACTTAAATTTTAATCCCATTCACTATGCTGACAATGCAGAAATGAAGAAAGCTCTTTTTATCAGTGCTCAGCACACGCCTCGCCATCAAAATTGAAAAGCCTTTCGGCAACAAACGCCCAAAGGCCCACCCGAAGGCCCACCCGAACTCCCGAAAGCGCGCGCGCAGAGTCTGAAACACCAACAAATAATATTAAAAAAAAAATCTTCATAGGCTATTTGTTGAAGCCAAGCCTATACGTTGAATAAACCATAGTGTATTTTCGTTTTTACGGGAATTCATTTTTAGTTTTTTATTAAATGGGAAAAGGTATTTGAAGTCACGGTCTTTAATCTACTACTACTACTACTACTACTACTACTACTACTACTACTACTACTACTACTACTACTACTACTACTACTACTACTGCTACTAATAATAATAATAATAATAATAATAATAATAATAATAATAATAATAATAATAATAATAATAATAATAATAATAATAATAATAATAATAATAATAATAATAATAATAATAAATAATAATAATAATAATAAATAATAATAATAATAATAATAATAATTCTTAATAAAAATTGTAATTATAATATCATATTATAATAAAATAATACTCACATTCATGATATTTGTAATTAAATACTAATAATAATAATAAAATAATAATAATAATAATAAGAATATAATATAATAATAATAACAAAATAGATATGATAATAATATAATAATAAATAAGAATAATAATAATTTAATATTAATTTTAAGTAATAATGATAAAAATAAATAATTTATAATAACAATGAAATAATAATAACATATAATTAATAATAATAATAATAATAATTAATAACATTAATAATATAAATAATAGATAATAACACACATAATAAAAAAAATAGCTAATAATAATAATAATAATAATCATAATAATAATAATAATAATAATAATAATAATAATAATAATAATAAATATTAATAATAATAATAATAATAATAATAATAATAATAATAATAATAATAATAATAATAATAATAATAATAATAATAATAATAATAATAATAATAATAATAATAATAATAATAATAATACTTTTGCAAATAGATAAAAAATGCTGTTATTCTTTGAATATTACATAATTGGCAGTGTAAATCATTTAATAAACAGTTATACACAAAAAAACACACTCACATACACATACCTGCACACACATACACACACACACACACACAGACACACACACACACACACAGCTTAAACTCTGGCCTGCCCTCGGGTAGTTATTAACCGGAAAAGTGTTAACATATGACCGGAGGTAAGAAATATTCCTGAACGGAACTAAGTTATTATGCTGGTGATATTAATTTTTAATGGATAATTAGCATAATTGTTAGAGTTTTATCTCACATATGCTTTCCAAATATATTACGAAATATCTCTCTCTCTCTCTCTCTCTCTCTCTCTCTCTCTCTCTCTCTATATATATATATATATATATATATATATATATATATATATATATATATATATATATATATATATATATATATATATAAAATAATAAATATATTATATATAAATATATACACATATATATACTATATAATATATATATATCTATATATATATATATATATATATATATATATATTCAAGACTAAACGTAACGACTCTAAAATAATATTTTTTGCATCAAATTTAATATTTTTTATTTATTTCATTCTTAAAAGAGGCACTCTAAATAAAACCTTATTGACTCTATATTAGCACAGTGCCTCCCTGCATAAAATCAAGGGGGGGGTGAAAGGTTTTGAAAGCCTAATTGAAAAGGATATAAATTTAAATTTTAATACCATTCACTATGCTGACAATGCAGATAGAGAGAAAGGTCTTTAATCATGGCTCAACACACGCCTTGCCATTAAAATTGAAAAGCCTTTCGGTAACAAACGCCCGAAGCCCCACGGGAACCCCCAAATGCCCTCTCTCAGAGTCCAAAATAACGATATATATATATAAAAGAAAATGTGTATAGACTATTTGATGAAGCAAGTCTACCGTAGAATAAACAAACCATATGATGTTTTCGTTATTATGGTAACTTATTTTTTATATTTTTTTTTTAAAAGGGAAAAGGTATTTGATCCCATGCTCATTATTCTACTACTACTACTACTACTACTACTACTACTACTACTACTACTACTACTACTACTACTACTACTATTATAACTACTACTACTACAACTACTACTAATAATAATAATGTTACTACAACCAATAATAATAATAATAATAATAATAATAATAATAATAATAATAATAATAATAATAATAATAATAATAATAATAAAAATAATAATAATTATAATAATAATAATAATAATAATAATAATAATAATAATAATAATAATAATAATAATAATAATAATAATAATAATAATAATAATAATAATAATAATAATAATAATAATAATAATAATAATTTTACCCATACTTCTGCATATAGATCAAAAATGTTATTTTTAGATTATTTTTAATTGGCAATTTATGACATTTAATAAACACAGGTGCAAACACACACAAATACGCATAGAAAAACACACATATAAAAACACCTACCGACAAATCTGCACACAAAGAAACGCACATACACAAGCACGGCTTAAACTCTGGTCTGATCTAGGGTAATTATTAACCAGAAAAGTGTTAATTAATGACCGGAGGTTAGAAATACTCTTGACCGGAACTAAGTTAATAAGCTGGTAAAAATAACTTTTAATGGGCAATTAATATAATTGTTTGATTATTATTTAACATCTGATTTCCAAATATATAATACGAAATCTCTCTCTCTCTCTCTCTCTCTCTCTCTCTCTCTCTCTCTCTCTCTCTCGTCTCTCTCTCTCTTATCTCTTCTCTCATCTCTCTCTCTCTCTCTCTCTCTCTCTCTCTCCTCTCTCTCTCTCATCACCCTTTCTCTCGTATCTCTCTCTTTTTCTTTATATATTTTCTTTCTCTCTCTCTCTCTCTCTCTCTCTCTCTCTCTCTCTCTCTCTCTCTCTCTCTCTCTCTCTCTCTCTCTCTCTCTCTCTCTCTCTTTCTCTCTTCGTCTCTCCTCACCTCCGCTCCGCACTAGAGGTGCAGGTGTGGCTGAGAGCGTGTCAGATGTGGTCGATAGATGAGTATTGCCTGATGAGGAGTTCAATGGATCGAAGCTGCTAGGAAGTCGGCCGATTCGCTTATGCGATATGCGAAGGATAGGTGTTTGTGCGGCAGACGAATGAACGGATGTTGCTGCTCGTGACTAGAGGCTACGTAGCGGGATATCCGCGGTCCGAGTTGGTAGAAATGGTTGACAGTTCAATGTTGTGTGACGCAGGCTGTTAAGTAGGTTTTTAGCTAGGCGGTTGGGTTATGCGGTGGATGTTGTCTGTGCATCCGTGCTTTGGGTTTCAAGGGTAGGTGATGTGCGTTTCGCGTACGGGGGTAGATCTTCGGGGTCTGGGATGACTAAGTAGGCGTTAGCCTAGTTCAGCTCCGTTCTCTCCGGATGTTCTCTTGTGACGAGGTAGTTGTTGGAGTTGGCGTGTACGCTGCGATTGTGTGATCGGTGGATCCGGGATGGAAACGTGAAGGTGGCGTGTCATCAAGTCGTCGGGCGCACGCGTCAGAAGTCGCGTGTATCCCAAGTTCGGTCGCGAGAGGTCTCCAGTATGAAGGCGGTGAGTGATGTTATGAGTGTGGTGGTAGCGTTGCTACGGTTTATTTCGGGCCTTCGTGCTGGAGGGAGGAAGCGTGTCCGGTCGCTGGCGCGATTGGGCGCCTTGCTGCGACTTTGTTGAGCAGGCGTGAGGGATCTCCCGGCGCGACTCTTAGCCGCAGTGTTGCGAGCTGTAGCTCAAGAATCACGGAGAGAGTGGTAGATATTGGAAGTTAGCCGTTGGGACGAAAGTGGAACATTGCGATGTGGGTGGTTTGGATGGTTGACCGTAGTTTACTTCGTTCGGCTGTGTGGTCTTGTAGTGCCGGTGTATGTCGGGACGCAGACTGATGGTGTGCGACGGGGATCTGGGCTCGAATCCTCTTATGACGTTTTGTTGACTGCTTACGATTGCACTGGGTGAGTCTGGGTTGAGCTAGTGTAGTACCAGCGGTTTATTTTCCCGCCCCTACACACGGGACGCTGTTGGAGTGGCCGGACAGGTGATATTCAGAGGCGTGATCGCCGAGGCTTGTCGTTGTTCTAGCCTGATGCTATGAATGGTGGGCAGATCTCGACGCTGTAGGTGGCGGGTGCGGGATGATGAGCGATGTTTGTTAATCTGAGTGGTCCGTTCTGGCTGATACCTGAGTCGGGTAGTCTTATGGCGAAGGTCGCTGTGCGCTGGAGGAAAGGTGCTTACATGTGCGGCGATCGAGGGAATATCTTCAGTAGCTCGGCATGAGGCTATCCCTACTGCTGTTGTGTCGTGTAGACTGGTGTTACGTGGCGCATAGCGGCGCGCTGGTCTGGATATTGGTGAGTGATCATGTAGGGATATGCCTGTAAAGGCGCTCGTGTTGACTCTTTGCTAAGTCGCACGACGGACAGTGTGCGGCTAGTGCATGTGTCTTTGCTTCCTGGGTAGACCATAGGTTTTATTTTCGACATGTTCTCTGTCGTCGATAGGATAGCGTCGCGATGCTGCTCATTTAAGCTCTCACCATTACAGTGCTATGGGTACGTCTTAGGTCGTAGTTGGCATGGGATGTGTCAGTTTGCGATGTCGCTCACTTCGATTGCGTGCGTGCGTCGGCCAGCCTCGGTCTTAGATGGCCGACCGACCTGGTCTGATGCTCGGTGCGCGATTTCGCTCTGTCTCCGGAGTACCTGCACGTTGGCGTGTGACAGTGGGTATTCGTGCGGCGCGGTGACGCGAAGGATCTAGATTAATTCGCTCGTCGCAGCACGGGCAGTTGAGTGGTGATCGATGAGTGTCTGCTTCAGCCATTATACAGAGCTAGGATGATTGTGGCTGATGATCGCTCCTCTCTCTCTTCTCTTCTCCTCTCTCTTCTCTGTCTCGTCTCTCTCTCTGGGCATTCTCTCCCATATATATATATATATATATAATATATATATATATATATTATATATATATATATAGTATATATAGTATATATATATATAATATAATATATAATATGATATATATATATATATACATATATATATATATATATATATATATCAATATATATATATATATAATATATATATATATATATATATATATATACTTATTATATATATATGTATATATATATATTATATTATATATATATATTAGTATTATATATATATATTATATATGATATATATATATATATATATATATATACGTTATATAATATATATATATATATATATATAGTTATAGTATATATATATATATATATATATATATATATAATATATATATACCTGTATATATTTATATATATATTATATTATATTATATATATATATATATATATAATATATATATATATATAAAGATATTATCTGTACATTCTAATATATATATATATATATATATCAGTGGCGTACCTGGAAGAATACACTTGGGTAGGCAGAGTTTATATGTATTGTATATTATTATATATATATATATGATATATACTATAATATATATTATATATATATATATTATTATATATATTAATATATATATATTATAATATATATATACTATTATATAATATATTATACATAGCTAACGAAAACATCGAAAACATATTTTATATAATTAATAGATACGTACCTATTTGTTTTAGTATGAAAAGCCTTTTTTACATTATTTTTACCAAATACCTAATTTTTAAAATCACATTCCAATTGAGTAATTTCTTAGGCCTATCATTTTTTTTAAAATAGAGGCTGTCGTTTATAAGATAGTTTTTTAAAGCGCTTTTTTCCTTTTTATACAAAATCTTAGCACTTACTCATTATGCGATTAGATTTCGCTTAAATTTTATGTATATAATGCTAAATACCACTTAAATAAAGTAATATAAAATTAATATTCAATATCAGAACAATCAGACACATTTTATACAAAAATTTCAAACAAACTGCACCAAGCCACACATTTCGTAAATATTTACGGGAAGAGAACGAAAAGTTTCATATATATTATCGATTATTTTATCGATTATTATAGGTAGGACAGACTAGCCCGCTTCCTTATAAGTTGACGTAAAAAATGACGTCATTCGTTCGCCCGGTGTTAAGATTTTTATTCCTAAGATCAGAGTAGGAGCGAGAATTTCTAAATGAATTTCAATTATTATTATAGCTATTATTATTGTGGTTGTTTTCTTTTAATTTATGATGAAAAATAGCTTCTTTTTTTTAACTTTTATATGAAAATTTTAATAATTTAGTAAACTTTACAATTTAATTTCAATTATTTAAAACCAAAACTAAAAAATTATTGGGTAGGAGCTACCTACCCCGGCCTACCCTATATATACGCCCTATGTTATATTATATATATATATTATATACTATATATATATAATATATATATTATATATATATATATATATATATATTATATATATATATATTAGATAATATATATATCCTGCTTTAAGTATATAGTATTATATATAGTATTATATATATATTATATATATATATATATATATAATACGTAAGTATAATTTACTATATATATATCATATAAGTATTATATATTATATTATTATATATATTATTATATCTACCTATATATAGCCTGATAATATATATATATATATATTATATTTTAAGAATAAACTGACCAACCCTTAGAATAATATTTTTTTGAGCAAAATCAATATTTTTTATTAATATCATTCTTAAAAGAGGCACTCTAAATTTAATCCTATTGACTGTCTATTGGCACAGTGCCTCCCAGCATAAAGTCTCCCAAAATAAAAAAAGGTTATGAAAACCTCATTGAAAAGGATATATACTTAAATTTTAATCCCATTCACAATGCTGACAATGCAGAAATGGAGAAAGCTCTTTTTATCAGGGCTCAACACACGCCTCGAAATCAAAATTGAAAAGCCTTTCGGCAACAAAAGCTCAAAAGCACACCCGAAGGCCACCCAAACCTTTAAACCCGTGCCGCTCACAGAGTCCGAAACACCTACATATTTAAAAGAAAATCTGCATAGGCTATTTGTTGAAGCAAACCTTACCGTAAAGTAAACCATAGAGTGTTTTGTTTATCATAGAAATTTACTTTTATTAATTATAAGGTTTGTTATTATTATTATAACTATTATTATTATTATTATTATTATTATTATTATTATTAATTTTATTATTATTATTATTATTATTATTATTATTATTATTATTATTATTATTATTATTATTATTATTATTATTATTATTATTATTATTATTATTATTATTATTATTATTATAATTATTATTATTATTATTATGTTGAATATTGATATGATTTAATTATTATTATAATTATTATTATTATTATTATTATTATTATTAATTATTATTATTATTATTATTATTATTATAATTATTATTATTATTATTATTATTATTTATAATTAATACTTTTCAGTTTCTTTTTTTATATAAAACTTCATTAAATATCTGATTTCTTTAACTACTTATATGATTATTATTATTATTATTATTATTATTATTATTATTATTATTATTATTATTATTATTATCATTATTTATTATTATTATTTAATTATTATTAATTATTATTTTAATTATTATTTATTATTATTATTATTATTATTTTATTAATTATTATTTTCTTTTTTTTTATTATAATTATTACTGTATTATCTAGTATTGTGAAATATTTTTATGAGTTGGATAACTGTATGGAATGATGGGAACTAGCCCAATTTATCGACAGGGAAAATGGTGGACACGCCATTTTCAGAATTTTCAGAAGGTGTCCAAGCGTCGACAGATTTTGGTCACAAACATTTTTCTCAATAAGGTGTCCAACATCGTTCGACACATTTAAATCGA
>JABUQX010043872.1:20000-35000 GCA_015478945.1 Trachelipus rathkii
TCTATCCGAATTCTCAAGGTTTATGAGGAGCTTTGGAGAGGGATTAAAAGGATTTAAAATAATAAGAAGGAGAGGAGAAAAGGGAGGGGGAGATGGGAGAAAGGATGGGAGAGGGGTATTATGGTAGAAATTATCAATGTTGTAGAATAATAAGTGAGAAAGACATTGAGAAAGAGTATTAGTTAGCATGGAAGGAACTAATAGAGAGTGGGAAGGGAGAGCGAGAGTAGGGGAATGGAGAGGGAGGAAAGGAAAAAAGATGAGACAAAAAGTAATTTGCTAAAAAGAGAGATATAGAGTGAAAAAGATGTAATAAGTGAGGGAGGAATTGTGGATAGATGGAAAAGAGAGTGCGGAAGAGAGACAATGTAAAACAATTGAAACAAAACCAAGAATATAAAAATAAATAAAGAAGAATAAAAAAAATAGAAAAGATGAGATAAATTTGCACTTGCGAAAGCTTGAAATAGATAAAGAGAGAAGAAAAATGAAATCGCAACTCTTTCTACAGAAAGATAATAAATAAAATTGCAAATTTTTAATATAAAAAGGAACGAATATAGAAATAATTCCCCCCAAAAAGTTTCACATTTTCTATTTTTTTACAGCATTAAAAATATATAAAGAAAAATACAACAGAATGTGGTAGACAAGATGTAGAGAAGAAATAGACGGTAGTCATGAGAAGGTTTAAGCAAATATTGAGAAGAAATAGATGACAGTTAGAATGATAAACAGATGAGAGACAAATGTTTATTTAATGACAGCTCCGAAACAGGGAAAAGAGATACAGATGAAAACAGTTGCGACACAGGTAAGCAAATGTAGAGAAGAGAAGAAAAATACAGAAAAAGAGCGGAATAGACGAAACCTTTTTCTGACAACTGTGAGACAGGCAAACAGCCGTACAGAAGAAATAAGACAAAAATTGGACAGATAAACATGCGAAATAGTCGAATTCACTTTTTATGATATTTGCGAAATAAACGACAGCTATAAACAGGTAAATAGACTGTCAGAAAAAATAGACCAAGTTAGACATATGAATAATATAGATAAAATAGACGAAATGTTTTGTATGTCAGTTGCGAGAGAGGTGACAGTTGTAAAGATTAAATGAACAACTGTCAGAAAGAGATGAACTTATGAAAAAGATGGACTACTTGGGAGACAGAAAAACAGTTTTCAGAAGAAACAGACAACTGTAATAAAGGTAAACAAATGCATGGAAGAATAGTTTTTTCGACAGATGGAAGATAGGTAAACAGTTACAAAAAACAAATAAACAAAAATTTTCATTCAAGTAATAAATGTACAGAAGATACGGACTACAATTAAACAAGTTGACAGACGAAATAGAAGAAATTGTTTTTCTCGTCAGTTGACAGAGAGCTAAACTACAGAAGAGGAGAAATAAACAACCGTCAGGCAGATGAAATAATATAATAGATGACTAGGTGACAGGTAGACAGATGGACAAACATAATAGACGATGATTAAACAAATGATATAAAACGAAATAGACAAAAGTTAGACTAAGAAGTAACATAAATAAATAACCGTTAGACATATAAACATACAAAATAAAGGAACGGACGGTAAAGATGACAGTTAGACAGATGAACAACTAAATAGATTGACCATTTATATATATTATTTTTTGTTTTTTGTTTATTTGTTTCTTTTTTTGAGCATCACAATAAACATCTTAAAAATCTTTAGAATATTTTGCTTTTCTTTTTCTATATTTGTTAAAAAAAATTTTGAAAGTCAAAATGATTTTTAGGGAATTGTACAGATTTTAAATAATATGTCCTTTCACCCCCCCCCCCACTCAACATCTCTTTGTACCCTCAATTTGAAAAGAAAGGCATAAAAAGAATATTAAATAGAAATGAATTCCTGAACAAAAATCGCCTAATTGGCAACCTCATCGAAAGAAGATTCAATTTTAAACTAAAACAAAAAAAAAAGATTTTTAATTTTTCAGTTTTTTATCTTTATTTTTAATGTTTTTAAAAATTATTTTTTTAATAGTTTTTTTAAATATTAGTATTTTTTAAACAAAAATAACACACTATTTCTATTTAACCTTTAATTTCATTTTAAGCGTATAACAAACGCATTATTTCTATTATTTATTATCTATTATTATTATTATTATTATTAATTATTGATTATTATTATTAATTATTATTATTATTATTATTATTTTATTATTATTATTTTATTTCATTCATTACTAACCACGTATATTATCAGTTTTTTATCTTTATTATTAGTTTTAAAAATTAATTATTATTATTTTATTATTATTATTATTATTATTATTATTATTATTATTATTATTATTATTATTATTATTATTATTATTATTATTATTATTATTATTATTATTATTATTATTATTATTATTATTATTATTATTATCTATTATATTATATATTATTATTATTATTATTATTATTATTATTATTAATTATTATTTATTATTATTATTATTATTATTATTATTATTATTATTATTATGTATTTATTATATTATTATTATATTATTATTTATTATTATTATTATTATTATTATTATTATCATTACTTATTGAATATTATTATTTATTATCTATTATTATTATTATTCATTATCATTTGATATAATTATTATTCATTATTTATTATTATTTTATATATTCTATTTATTATTATTTATTAATATTATTGATTATATTATTATTTCAATTATATTATATATTATTTATTTTATTATTATTATTATTTTTATTATTATTATTTATTCTTTATTATTATTATTATCATTTATCCATTATTTATTATTTATTATTATTATTTATTATTATTATTATTATTATTATTATTATTATTATTATTTATTATTATTATTATTATTATTATTTTTATTATTATTATTATTATTTATTATTATTATTATTATTATTATTATTATTATTTATTATTATTATTATTATTTATATATATTATTATTATTATTATTATTATTATTATTATTATTTATTATTTATTATATTATTATATTCATTATTATTATTATTGATTATTATTATTATTATTCAATTATTAATATTATTATTATTATTATTCATATTATTATTATTATTATTATTATTATTATTATTATTATTATTATTATTATTATTATTATTATTATTATTATTATTATTATTATTATTATTATCATTTTTATTATTAGATCCCTCATTTTAATATAATAACTTATTTGAAGAAAGAGGAGGCGATTAAAGAACTATTTACTTTATTTCTTCCTTTAAAAATAACTCAAAAACGATCAACTTTTTTTTGGTCTTTGAAATCGAAGGATAAAAATTGGAGACTTTCAAAAAACGTTGTGACTCCATTAGAGATTTTCTGTTTTTGTTTCACCTGGTCTTTGATAGAAGGGGTAGAGTATGATCGGAAAAGAGGGATAGAGGGATGGAGGGATAGTAAAGAGGGAGAGGAACCAAGAGGACGAGAATGGAGAAAGGGAGATTAGAAATCTCTTGTTCTTTTTCTCCTGCATATTGAAAGGAAGGGAGGTAAGTGGAGGATATAATATATAAATAGTGATAAATATGATAGAGAAAAACAAATTGGAATGAGAAGAAAGAAAATAATGTGAGAAATAGAAAGAGGGGTTGAATTAGTGTGACTGTTTGAAGATAGTGAAGTAGATAAAGAAAGAGGGAGAAGTCGATGTCCGAGAGTAAAGAAAAAGAATGAAAAGTCACAAAAGAGAGAGAGAGAGATAGAGAGAGAGAAAGAGAGAGAGAGAGAGAAAGAGAGAACAATAAATATAGACAAATAAAGAGAGATGTAGATCAAGATTCAGGTAGAGAAGTAGATATAGGGATAGATAGAGATATATAGAGTGGTATAGCCAAAAAATACAAATAGATGGAACGAGAAATAAATTGAAATACAAAGACATATAAATAAGGATAGAGATAGATAAAAAGAATGAAATTTTTAAATAGATAGAGAGATAAAGACAGAGTAAAACAGAGATAGACAGATATTGGATAAGGTTTGGGAAAACAGTTTCGGTATGTAGCTGGAGAAATATATAGGGATGATGGCATCAAGTTTTATATATTTATACATACATATATAGTATATAAATATAATATACTATATATATATATACTAATACTATATATATATAGTATATATATATATACATGTATATACCTACTATATATATATATATAGATATTATATATATATATATATATATATATATATATATATATATATATATATATATATATATATATATATATATATATATATATATATATATATATATATATATATACTATATGATATTAATATTATATATTATATATATCTATTATATGCATATATTATTATATATGCATTATAACATATATATATTAGATATATGTATAATATAATAACGAGTATATATATATATATAATATACTATTACGTATATATACTAATTATATATATATTATATATTATAATATATATATATTATATTATACTATATATATAACATAATAATATATACGGTACTATATATTATATATATATATATATATATATTAATATATATATTATTATAATTATATATATATATATATAATTACCTATAATATTATTATAACCATAATTATAATTATTATACTTTACATGTATATATATATATATCTATATATATATACTAGTATTATATATTATATAGTGTGTATATATTATATATTAGTATATATCAATATATATATATAATATATACATTTATACTATATATGTATGTATATATATATATATATAATATATATAGCAATATATATAGTATATATAATATAATATATATATATATATATATATATTATATATATATATAAACTAGTATTACATATATAATATATAATATATTATATATATATATATATATATAACTATGATATACTATATATTAATACTATATATATAATATATTATATATATATATATAATTATATTATATACATATGTATTATAGTATATTGAGTATAATATATATATATATATATAGTAAGTTATACTATATATATATAATATAATATTCATTAACTGGTAAGAATCTTATGTCATATAGTATTCGTATTATATTATATATATATTATATATCATATACTATATATATATAATAGTATAATTATAATATATATATTATATATACCTATATATATATAGTATCTATATACTATAATATATTTATAGTATTTATATATATTATCTATACGTATATATAATTATATATATTTTATAATTATTATATAATGATATATATATAATATATCACTATATTATATATATATATATAATATATATATATCAGTATTATATATATATATATATAACCTATATATAAATAAAACTAATTAAACGCTCAAAAGTATAAATTTTAGAAATGGAAAAGAAGGAAAATAAACAAAAAAAAAATAAAATCAACTAATGTAATAAAATAATCTTTGTTTCAGATTTCTATGTCGCGAATTTCTACGGTTAGGAGCGCTCTTTGGGCGGGTATTAAAAGATTGTAAATATCAATAAAATAAGACCTCACAGCCCGAATGAGGGTGCACAGGGATTCTAGAGGAGAAGTGCGACAAGAAGGTGCTTACGCGAGATGATGAGAGACTGAGGGAGAGTGAGATGGAGAGAGAGAGAGGAGGAAAACGAAATAGGTAGAAACCCAAACGGCAAGAGGACCACGAGAAATTGCGAAGAAAGATCTACCGCCGAGAGAGACACCAGCCAGAGAGTATAGGAGAGCAGAGGACGCATGCACAGGGGCATGTGCAGGGGAACTCGTATGCAACCGAGTAACTCTCACGCGGTGCTAGAATAAGCGCGCCATTGATATGACCTGTGGAAATATTCAAAGATCGAGCGAAAGGAAGCTAATAGAGGTGAAGCTAAAAGGGAAAAAAGAGGGAACGCCCACGAGCACTGAAGACGAGAGTGACGAGGACAAAAGACGCCGTACGACGCACACGCGCACGCATGAGCGCACGACGGGCACCAGACCGAGCGAGCACAAGAGCCCGCAGAAGCACTAAAGGAAGGACACGAGTGAGATGGTGCTAAGATCGCACCCTTGACCTAAATAATGAACTGTAGGAGTGAGTGAGTGAGAGAGTGGTGTGGAAGAGGAGATTAAGATACCATCCCAGAGAAGTGTAACAAACCACATCACAAAATTCCCGATAACAAAATAAAAGTAGGTGTTCTGATCTAAAGAAATAGGAAAATAGGAAGAAATCGAGAAAAAGATTGTCACATAGTCTAGTGCAGTTATTTAGCAAACTAGGATACATGAACGAGAAAGCATTAGAAATCAAAAACTGTTATCTGAGAGCTCATAGATATAATAATAAAAATAATTATAAATTTTAATAGAAATAGAAATTTTCAATATAAATATAAATATAAATGGAAATTTTTAATATAAAAAGAAATGAATATAAAAATAATATTCACCTACTCAAAAAGTATCTCCTTCTTTCTAATTAATTTTCATTCCAGTATCAAAATATGTAGTGATGAAAAACGAGTGAAAAATAATATGCAAACATGAATATCTACTAACCTTTATTATATGAAAAGAAGTGAGAGATTAATATTGTAGAGAAAGAAATAGACGCGTGTGGACTGCGTAACAAAACTTGAGCAAGCTAAGATGATCAGTTAAAATGCGATGAGTACAGATGAGAGATAAAAGTCATCAATGAAAGCCCCAGACTGACGGGAAAAAGTTGTACAGAAGAGACAGTTGTAAAACAAATAATAAACAGATCTGGTGAACACCAGTAATATTATTGCAAATCGGTGAAAAACAATTGAATAAGACGAAAACTATTTTCTTACGACACTTGAAAGACATTCAAACAGCATTGCAGAAGAAATAGACAGTTGTGAAATATTGAAGCATATGCAAAGAAGAAATATATAGCAATCTGACAGGAAAACAATTAGGACAGACCACACGTTTTTACCAACATTTGAAAGACAGTCAGACACCGCATGTTGCGAATATAAGAAGAGAAGGCAGACAAGCAGTTAAACGACCAGAAACAACATTCAATTTTTGGCTCGAAAATGTTAATCTATTTTATAAATACATAATGCGTTATAAAACAGAAGTAAAACAGGATTGTAACAGAAGCAAAAGAATCCAACAGCTTTAGAACATTAAAACATAAGTTGTTCCAAACAAAAAAAAGAAAAAAAATCCCCCGAGAACAAGGAAAAGATTCAAAAAACACCTATTTGACAACATGGAACTAATGTGAAAGGTGATCTTTATGAGACATAAATAACAGTTACCAAGTGACAGACACTTGAGAAGAGAAGTGGTGAAGCAAATATCAATAGGAGAAATGAGAATGAAAGTTAGATTAATATTAGTGACAGCTAGAAAATAATACATATTTCTCCCCCAGAATTGAGAAGAGACCCGGAACAGTTATAATAGAATAAATAAACCCAACATTGCGGAGCATGATGTAATAATATGTACAGATAACGATATTGAATCAATAATTTAAAGTACTTAAACAAGACATGTTCTAATTTTGAGCACAGTCCTAGCAGACAAGCAGAGCAGCTGAAGGACAAGATATATAAACAATGTAAGCAAAAATTGAGATAGAAACACTCGACGAGTCAAAGATAATGGAAAGAGACGAATATTGGAACAAACAAGGTAAGACAGATGCACGAGCATCAACTAAGTAGACAGTAACACTAGACTCTAGTGAACAGACTAAAATACAGTACGAATATTTTCGAATAGTTGAATAAACAAAAGTCATAAATAAGTAGGTAATTAAGCTTAACACCGAAACATCATGACTGTTAGACAGCATGAAAACGAGGACCGTTAAGACGAACAGGAAGTCACAGATGATGAATAGATGAAAATAGTGTGTGTGTGTGTGTGTGTATCTTTTCTGCCGGTTGTAATTAAAAAAAAGTCTATATTTATTTAATTTTTATTTTTTTTTGTCTTAACACAATACAAATGTTTGCATAAAAATCTTTTTTTGAAACAATTTGGTATGATATTTTTGCTCCCTTTTCTTAGATACAAATTTTCTATAAAGATAATCAACATAAACCCATGGGAGCTATGTACCAATTCAACAATTTACCCTTACAACCTCCACACATCTCCTATGTACCCACTACAAAAGAGTGAAAATGATAGAAACATTCCAAAAAGAAAATTAAATTAGAAAATGCAGAAATATACAATTTAAAGACCAACAAACCGGTCTAATTTGGCAACAGCCCGTCAAGGCGATGTTACCAAGTTTTCACTCTATCCTTCCCAATTTTTAAATTATTTGTACTTATAATTTAATGTTATTAAACTATTATCTTATTATTATTAATTATTATTAATATCTGAATATACTTATAATATTATTATTATTATTAATTCATTATTATTATATATTATTAAATTTCATATAACATTATTAATTATTGACTTTATATATTATTCATTATTAATTACTATATTTCATTATTTATTATTACTTATATTTATTATTATTCTATTACTTATTATTTATATTCATTATTATTTATCCCTATGTGTGGGGGATTATTAATTATGGTATTATTATTTTATTATAATATTATTATTATCATTTATATTATTATTTAATATATTGAGATTATTATGATTATTATATTATTGATCCATTATTATTATTATTAGTATATATTATATCTGTATATATATATGCTTATATTTATCTCATATTGATATTATATTATTATTATTATTATTATTATTATTATTATTATTATAGTATAATATCTCATACTCATACTTCAATCTTCTATTCAACCAATATCTCCATGTTCCATATTATTCATAATATTATCTCATAAGCCTATTCATATTATCGTATTCATTATTCATAATTATAATATTATTATTATTATTATTATTATATTGATAATATATATTTATTATTGTTATATTATTCATTGACACATATTTATTATTATTATTATAATATAATATATATAATTATATATTATTATCTATAATATATTATATTATATAGATCCCGCACTTTAAACTATAATACTTACTTTCCAAGAAGTGGGAAAGAGGATAATAGAACATATTTTCATTATTTCCTTCCCTTTTAAATCAATTGAACTCAGACAAACGAATTCACATTTTTTTGGTGATACTTATGAAATCGAAGGAAAACATTGTGAGAGACTTTCCAAAAAACACGTATGTGACTCCATTAAAGATGATTTTCTGTTTTTGTTTCTTCTGGTCATTTGTTGTAGGGAGGGGTAAGAGGAAATGGTACGGAAAAGAGGGATAGAGGGATGGAGGGATAGAAAAGAGGGAGAAGAACTAAAGGAGGAAGGAGGAATGAAAAAGAAAGAATTAAAGTAAATCACCGTTGATTACTTTGTTTAATGCATTTCATCTTTCAGAAAGAATTATGAGAGGGAAGAATAAGGTGAGGGATTAGAATAGAAAATATTGATAAAGTACAAGTAGAGAAAAAACCAAATTGGAATGGAGAGAGAAAGAAAAATCTAATACGGTGGAGTAAAATGAGAAATAGAGAGAGAGGGGTTGAATTAGTTTAACTCTTTGAAGATAGTGAAGTAGATAAAGAATGAGTGAGAAGTCGATGTCCGAGAGTAAAGAAAAAGAAATATTAAGAATAAGTTCAGACAAAGGAGACGGAAGAGAACGGAGTGAGAGAGAGTAAACGAAGAGAGAAGTAAAATCAGAGAGAGCAAAGAAGAAGAGAAAGGAGGAGAAACAAGAAAAAGAGACAATTAAACCGTCAGAGAGAATAATCGAGAATAAAATGAAAGAGGAAGAAATAAAGTAGAGGTATGATTAGACGATATATATAGATGTGGAATATAGCTAAAAAATATCATACAAGAGGACGGATAAAATTGACAAATACAATGCTTTATAAACAAGGATAGAAATAGATAACAAGAAGAGAATTAAAAATAGATTAGAGAGATAAAGATAAGAGTAAGACAGAGATAGACAGATATTGAATAAGGTAAAAGGTAAAAGATAAAAGAGTTTCAGTAATGAAGCTGAAGAGAAACGAGTGTAGGGGATGATGATATCAGATATACTATATATATATATATAATATATAATATCTATATAATATATATAATGTATACATATATTATCAGTATAATATAATAGTGTATATATATATATAGATATAGTATATATATATATATATATAATATATATGATATATATATATATATAATATCTAGTATCAAAAGACTTGATTTGTCTTTATCATATAGTCTAATAATAATTTCTAACCTATGTTTAGTATTTATTTATATAATTATATATATATATAATATATATATTATAATATACTATAATATATACTAATGAGTATTTATACTAACTATATTATAATTTTGTCACTGCATTGGATCCTATGTAATTTATTTTGTAAATATTTCCAAGTAACGTATATATAGGGTACGCCGGGATAGGTAGCTCCTACCCAAATTTTATGAGGTTTTTAAATAATTGAAATTACAGTGAAACATATAATGTATAGTGTATTTAAATTTAGTTATTATTAAAAGCTTAAAAAGGAAGCAAAATAAATAAACTAAATTCAAAAGATTAAAACACACGACTGATGTCAAAACCATAAAAACATTATTAAAATTCGTATTTAGAATTCTTGTGCGCTACTCTATTACTTAATAGTAGAAAATTATTTACCAACCAGAGCGGATATAAAAAACGAAATGACGTTACATAATTCATCGTTCAACTTATAAAGGAGGCGGTAACTAGTTCTGTCCCCCTAATCCTATTAATAATCGATAAATAAATCGATTGATATTATAATAGAAATTCTTTTCAGTTCATTCGATCTATCCCGTAAATATGCTTACGAAATATGTGGCTTAGTGGCAGTATTCTTGAATTTTGGTGAGATCGAAGAGTCTGAGTTGAAAGGTGCGTAGTGTGATATTAGTTTATAAGATAAATAGCTGTCAGACAGGAATTGATCTAAAGAAATCAATATACAAAAATTAACTCTCATCATAACCGCTTAAAATGAAAAGCAAATTTCGCAAAATAAAAATGGCTTTAAAGAAAAAAACAGCATTCTTTGAAGCTATCTTTAAAACTATTGCTCTTTATTGATAAATGAAATAAAGGCCTAAGAAAATTACTCAATTGAAATATTGCATTTTAAAGAATAAATAAATATTTGGTAAATATAATTGAAAAATTGAGTCTTAATTACAAATAAATAGTACGTTTATTATATTATTGGTTTATGTTTTTAATGTTTTGGTAGATAATAGATGTTTATAGATTTTTTTCATAAATATAATAATTAAATAATAATATATATATTAATATAAATAATTATAATAACATATATATATATATAATTATATATCACAGCTACGGCTCATAACTGATGATGATATATATTATTTATATAACAAAAACACATCCATATACTACCCAAACAACTCACTATATATTAATAAGAGATCAATAGGTAGTAATATATATTACACTTATAACAGTTATAAATATAAATAACATAAAAGTACCGGTAAATGATATTAATATATCATACCTAAAACACTTATATATATGTAATAAACATATATATATCATAATATAATAATAATATAAATAATATATACAGAATATTATAATAATAAATAATTAATAATTATATATATATGATATATATAATAAACAAATATATTATATATATATATATATATAAACTTCTGTAAATCTCATACCCAGTTGTATATTCCAGGTAACGCACACTGATAAATATATAATAAAATAAAAAAATTATTATATACTATATAATATAATATATATATACTATAATAGATAGACGATAAGTATATTAATAAAATTATATATAATATATATATATATATAATATTTATATAAAATATGTATATAAATATAGTACTAAATAAATATAAATAATAAAAGTATATAGTAAGACTATATATTAACTATATATAACATAGTATATATAAATATATATATAATATATTTATATAATATAGTAAGTATCATATATATATAGTATATATATATAGTATATATATAATATATTATATAGTATATATATATAATAATATATCACATATATATAATAATATATATATATTATCCTCCCTTCACTCTTAGCACTAAGTGTAGTGAGGAGAGCTTATCTTGCCGAGGGAAATAAAATAATTAAGGAAAGAGCTGTCTGAGCGAACTCTTAACGTGAAAGTTCTCGCAACTGAAACATAAAATCCAATCCCTGGGCTTCTACAAGATTGCAACAAGCCCTCACTTTGTGTATACCGCTTCTGGGAGTGTTTATTTGCTTTCCCAGGCCTCAATCCCTAACCATATCAAGAACTCTTCACTATCCAACTTTCCATATATGGCAGTCCCTTTTCATGATCGATCCACCCTTTCCTTTACTCCGATACGTCCTCCGACCAGTATACGATTACCTAGAACACTCACCTTTATTACCTTATGCACACCTCCATCCGCAAAACATAAATATATAACTAAAATATATAAATATAATATATATATATATAACTGAATATAATTAATATAATAAATATATATATATATATATATATATTATAGGTTATACTACTTAATATATATATATATATATAATATACTATATAAAATATATATATATATATATAATAATAATATACTTATATAAATAAATACTCTAATATATAATATCATAAAATATTATAAAATATCAATATTAAAATATATATTATACATATAATAATATAGTATATATTATATATAAGTAATAAATTACAAATATATATTATATATATATGATATATAAATATTACCTTATATAATAATAAATAAAAATATATATATATATATATATATAATATAATAAAATATAATATATAACAAATTATATATAATATTAATATATAAACTAATATATATCATATCATTATTTAAAAACATAAATTAGTATACTATATATATATAAAAAAAAACTTTAATACAAAAAATATAATTAAATAAAATAAGATGGATAAGGTAAAATAAAATAGTTATTTTGTTTCAGATTTTCTATCCGAATTCTCAAGGTTTAGGAGAGGCTTTGGAGAGGGATTAAAAGGATTTAAAATAATAAGAAGGAGAGGAGGAGGGATAGGGGAGAGAGGGAACTAGTAGAGGTAGCGAAGAAGGAGAGCACAGATGATGATAAGGGGATGTGAGGGGAATATTATAGCAGAAACATCGAGTGAAAGGTGTATTGAATAAGAGTGAGATGAGCCTTGGGAAAGAATAAATGTGAGCGTGAATGAAGTCAAATAGAGAGATAAGTAGGAAGCCAATAGAAGGAAGAGAAAGGGGAAGAAGGATAAGGAAGAAAGAATGCAGAAAGAGAGAGAGAGAAGATAGAGAAGGAAATCAGATGAGAAAGATGGCAGAGAAGAAAGAGCAGAGAGAGAAGAGAGAGAGAGAGAGAGAGAGAGAGAGAGAGAGAGAGAGAGAAGCCATTGAGAAAAAGAAAGAGTGTGTGTAAGAGATTGAATGAGCAAGGGAGAGATTGTTGGAGAGGAATAGATAGATAAAGAATGATAAAAAAAAACAATCCAAACAAAACCAAGAATATTAGATAAAAAAATAGATAAAGAAGAATAGGAAAAGTAGAAAATTTTGAGAAAAAATTGGAGTATTGTATATAGAAATAGATAATGAGAGAAAAGCATTGAAATCAAAACTGGTTCTGAAGCTAAATAATAAAAAATAATTATAAATTTTTAATAGAAATAGAAATGAAAATAGAAATAATTCCTTCTCAAAATTTCTTCTCTTTCTATTTTCTTTTCGGTGTTAAAAATATATGAAGAAATAGATGAAATATTGCAATGAGAATTTCTAACAATTTCAATTTCAACAAAATGTGACAGATTATTTAGAGAAGAAATAGACGGCAGTCGTGGGACTGGTTCACACATATTGAAAAGAAACAGATGACAGTTAAAATGACAGACATATAAGAGATTAAATCATATTTTGTAAAAGTCCCGAGACAGGGAAAATAGTTTACAGAAGAAGACAGTTGTAACACAAATAAACAGGTGTAGAAAAGTAATATATAGGAATCGGACAGAAAAACAATTAGAAGAGACGAAACCATTTTCTTACGACACTTGAAAGACATTCAAACAGCAGTGCAGAAGAAATAGACAGTTGTGAAATATTGAAGCATATGTAAAGAAGAAATATATAGCAATCTGACAGGAAAACAATTAAGATACACGAAACGTTTTAAACCAACATTTGAATGAGAGTCAGACAGCCGTACAGAAGAAAGAGACAACAGTTAGACAGATGAACAGGCAAAATTGTCTAATTCAGTTTTTATAGATGACAGTTATAAAACAGGTAAACAGATTTTCAGGCAAAAGGACCAAGTTAGACATATAAATAATGTAAAAAAATAAACAAATTTTTTTTATTTTGACAGTTGCGAAACACGTAACAGCTGTAAAAAATAAATGAACAACTGCTGGACAAATGAACTAATGAAAAAGGTGAACTCGTTGTGAGACATGAAAACAGTTTACAGAAGTAATAGACAATGAGAGAAAGGTAAGGAAATATATGGAAGAAATAGATGACAGTTAGATTAATTTAAAAAGTAAAATAATCATTTTTCCGACAGTTGGGAGAAAGGTGAACAGTTATAAAGTATGAATGAACCAAAGTTGAGACATAATTAATAAATGTACAGAAGATATGAACGATTATTAGTCAAAAACAGACAAAATAGACGACATTTTTTGACAGTTAACAGACAGCTAAACAGGGGTAGAAAAGGAATATACAATTGTCAGGCAGATGAAATA
>JABUQX010043873.1:0-7500 GCA_015478945.1 Trachelipus rathkii
AATGTAGACTCGTATCTTTTTTCAGTTGTTCCCTTAAACTTGGTTCGTTAGGTGCATTTGTGTTTCGTTTTATACCGCTCCTCAAAAATGCAATGTTTTATTTAAGAATTGCAAAGATTTTACTACCTTGAACATTATTTGCAGCGAGTTCGTCAAATACTTAAGTAATCACAGATAGTAAACAACTGCTTTTATACAAAAATAAGTGTAAGATATATTTATTATTCAATTGAAAGAATATTATGAGTTATTATATAATCAAAGTTTTTTAAATTATAATAGTGTTATTTCATAAGGAATCAACCCACGTAGAATTTTCATTAATATATATTATATTAATTATATATAATTTAGTATATATTATATTATATATATATATTATATACAAATACTATATATATATATATAATAATATAGTATATATATGTATATATTGTTATATATTATATATGTAATATATATTACATATATTGGATATTATATTGATATTTATACGTATTTTATATTATTTTATAATTATAATATATATTATATATTATTTTTTTTTAAGGTATTACACGGCAAAATAGGTGGTGCTCGAGCCGACGGGGAGTCAGATAGGGCGGGATGATTCCATAACCACCCGATCAGGACGGAGGCGGTCCGCCGAGGAACCCCCGTCGACAACGCCCCAATACCAAAAGCGGGGTTCCCAACCTTCCCCTCCTCGCGCAGGGGGTCGAAATTAGTCCACCGTCTGTCTGTTCCCGGAAGCGAGAGACCCGACGCTCTGCATCTTTGCGGTTTTTAACCTCTGGTATCCTTTAGTTAAAAGAAAAAAAATAAAAAAAATAAAAACATGACGGTAGTCGTATAAACGTAACTAGGTTCCTAGTATATATTTGAATCATCTATAATCCCTAAATATACATACGTCTATTTATGGTCCTAAAGATACCTGTACTATTTTTTTGGGGGCTAACGAGTACCGTTCAAAAAGTCAATAACTAGACTTTCTCCAATATTATATTATATATATATTTATATATATATTATATATTATATATATAATGTATATTTTATATATTATTATATATATATATATATATATATACAGTATTCAGAAATGAAACCCGACCCGCCATTGATATTCTCTTCAATAAAAATAATAAAAAAAAAAGTACGACAACGCACGAATACAATGGAAACTTTTGCGTGTATGTGTGTGTGTGTGTGCAAGACATTACTTAAACACACACACACCCACCACTTACAATCTTACCAATTAATTCCATTCTCATATTAAATTTAAATAAGCCATTCCGATACACGACTTACAAGAAAAGCGAACGACCGATAGATGTAAAGGGGGGGGGGGTAAAAGGGGGGGCGAGGAGGGAGATGAAGGGAGATTGGGGAGAAAGAAAGTGTAGCAATGAGTCTGTAAAAGGAAATTAAAAGAGGGGTGAGGCAAAAGGGGAGGGAAGGGATCTAAGAAAACTCAATGAAGAGAAACAATGAAATGAGAAAACTTTGAATTTTAAAAACTTTTAAAGCTTATTGTGATTGTGTAAATATCATTATTAGGTAATATAAATTCAGTGACATGTTCCATTAAATAAGTAAGGTATCCTTTTGCAGTTCCAAATTTCACCTAATATATTCGACGAAATTTTTTTTCCCCTACGAATTTATTGAGTTGAGAAGCTAAAATATATAAAATTTATACATGTTTTACTAGGTTAGGTTACGTTTGGTAAGCAGTAAAAGTATACATATTTTCAAATTATTCTTAATGATTTTAACCAGGGATGGCATATTTGGTGATTTTTTTGATTTTTTTAAAACAAATCAATTGTGATTTTTTTGATTTTTTGATATTTTTGATTTTTTGGATTCGTAATTCGTCATCCGCGAACTATATATTTGCAGTTACTAAAGTTATATATCTGCGGGTGCCGTTCGAATCGTGAAAAAAATAAGAAAAATGATCAAAAAAATCAAAAAAAGTCACAAATTGATTTTTTTTATAAAATAAAAATAATCATAAAAAAATCACCAGAAATGCCATCCCTGATTTTAACAGAATATAGCCAATTTCTACAATTCCTTTAATTAACACAAAAAAAGATTCATTTAAATTATTCTTGATTTAAAAAAAAAAACTAACTTTATTTAAGTATTAAGCATCTAAAATTTAAAGGTTTTAAAAAAAGGCTGATAATAATAATAATAATAATAATAATAATAATAATAATAATAATAATCATAATCATAAATTGATAATAATAATAATAATAATAATAATAAAAAAAATATAATATAATAATAATCATAAAAAATTAATATTATTACAACTTACAAAATAAAAAAAAGCAAAAAAAAAAAAAAAAAATTTCATATTACCAAAAGTGTAAGAAATTGAATCACTTTTTTTTTGGCTTTATTTTTTCCATTATGAAAAAAGGGGGGAGGGTTCGAAGAGAATGGGAGACAGGTGACAAAGGAGGGGGTGGGGGATGTGGGTTGGGTGGGGGGGGGGGCCGATGTCGGTTAATAAGGTCTTCTTGGGGGAAACTTCATTACCTCCAAGTTCAAAAACTTCCCAATTCAATTGACACTTCTATACAAAAGCAACGGCGATAAACAAATTTTTACAATATTATATATATATATATATATATATGTATTATATTTATTATAATAATATATATATATTATATAATATATAATATATAACATATGCTTTATATAAATATGTTCTATATTATATATATATGCACTACTCCTTTAAAAGGATGTTACATAAAAAGACATGATATCGAAAAATCGCAAAACCCTACTCGTGGATCCCTGCTGTGTCACGTGTTAGCTAAAACTCCAAATAGAAAGAGCGAATAGAGTTGCCACAAGTTGCTTTTTTATCATCTTAATTTTTATGTTAGATTATTTTTTTTTTAAGAGGCTCGAGCCGAGGCCGAGAGAACCTGACTCTTTCCATCTTTGCGATTTAATCTTGGGTATTCCTTTAGATAAAAAAAAAAAAAAACTTTTTGGCATCTCTGACGCTCAATTGGCATTGAAATAATGAAAAAAACTCGATTATATCTTTAGTTCAATATATATCGGTTAACATCCTTTTAAAGGACAAGTTTCTATATATATTAGTTGAGATGAGCGTACTTAAAAAAAAAATTCTTTTTTCAAAAGTAATCGACTTTTTGACATGGGTTGATATGGGTATGAAGCAACGCTGCCACATTTTAAAAAAAAATTGCCACAATTACAATATATTTATAAGCACGTCTTTGTGTTTTAACATATAATTTAATTTTTTACGTTTCGAAAATCAGTAAGGTTATGATAAGTTTCTCTTAAGTAAGGTTTGATAAGTTTTGTTATGTATACACAGATTTAATATGCATACTAAACAAAATTTAATATAACCTAAACTTAATGGGTCCAAAATCAAATTTAAACATAAAAAAAAAAAAAATTGGTAGATTAAAAATATATTTATATATGAGAAATGGCAGAGCCTTTTTATGTCCTATTAAAATGAGGACAAAAGAATTTAAAAAAAATAAAAAAAAAAAAAAAAAAAAACAATTAGCGGAAAAAATATCGATATTTTGTTTAACTCTCTAATTTCAAAAATGTTCCATATATATTATATAATATATATATATATAATATTATATATATAATATATATATATATATATATATATATATTATATATATATATATATATAATATATATATATATATATATATATATATATATATTATATATATATATAATATATATATATATAATTTTTTTTTTGAGTTCGTTACAGGACCCACCACGGTCACACTGAGTTGAATAATCAACTCCATGGGTGGGTTCTGGTTCATTACTTATTTACATGTTGCGCAAAAGAAAATTTAGAATGGTGAATAAATATTCAGTCCAAAAGTAAATAAATATAAACATAAAAAGAAGTCCTTGCATTAATTATATATGGTCCAAATGTTACATAACAAAAATTAAATATTAAGAATATTTAGTTTTTGGAGATAAGAGAAGATAGAGTTACTGTTAAAGTGGGATGATTCAGACAAGATATGGGATAACCTCTTAGGTGTTATGGACTATTGAGTAGGAAAATGACGACGGCGAATGAGTTCCAGCTGAGGGCAATCAATGAAGATAGGTAAAGAGATTGTGGGGCATAGTGACGGCTAAATTTGCAAATGGGAGGATCCCATGACAGGTAATGGCTGTGAGTGATGTTGGTGTGGTCTGTGCGGAAGTGTGCAAGTATCACCTCGTACAAGCGCTTTCGTCGGTGTAGAGGAAGACCACTCACCAATGTTCGGCGTTACATTTCAAAATTTCGCCCCATCTCTGGTCACTTGTTGAATGGCATCCGGAAGATACCTAGAACAGCTCCGGAAAGAGGAGGCGGCCATTCTGGCCTCTCTGAGATTTCATTGCCAGTTACCCCCACAGTATATATATTACCAGTAGGTCAGATAGATAGGAATATTGTCGGGCAATTTTCTGATATGCCCTTTTAGAATTGAAAATAAATTCATGTACTATTTATGACGTTTTCGAGCATAAAGTAAATCCAGAAAATATTTTTAAAACAAATATTAGTTATTTTCTTTAAAAAAAAAAATTTACCACGATAAATATTAAAAATATAATGACTTTAGAAATAAATTTGCTAAATAATAAGCAATTTAAAACGTTTTTATTTTTTGACGGGAAAGGTACACACACAACACAAGGTGGTCCGAAAATTATAACATTGGATTGAAGTACTAATAATATTTTTTACTAGTTACCCCTACGTGCGAGGGGATCCAACATAGTGTAATTTGTTTCTTGCGAGAGTGGAGTAGCCGAAGAAATTTTACAGCAGATACCATTGTTTTTTTTTTTGTTTTTGGAGGACGCTGAGCTAATCTGAATAGATGACATAAGAATGGTTTTGGTTAAGAAATAAAATTCGAGAAAGGATAAACATTTTAGCCATTAATTCTGCCGTAAAAATTGAAGCATGCATGAAGGAGGGGGGGAAGGGTATGGGAGATGTTGCGGTCAGGGAAGACAAACAGACGCACCCACTCTCTCTCCTGTTTTAGCACCGTCAGTAAAAACGAGTAAATCCACTGTAAAATCATAAGTGATTCCTAGTATGTTATTGTAACTGAGATCTACGGTAATATAAATGGAAAAGGGAAAATATTACGTAGTCAAATATATGTAAAACGACCGTGTTGTCTTATGCTTAAAACTCTGATGGTGTTTACGCAAACTCAAGAGCTTGAAGAAAAGGGAAAAAAGAGAAGTATATATATGTGTGTGCATGCATGCGCATGTGTTTGAGCAAACGTGGTCGACACCCCACTCCCCTTCCCCTCTCTCTCTTCTTCAAGCAGCCACTAACCACATAATTTAATTTCCCAGTCAGGTTTTATAGCAGTGAATTAGGCCTAAAAAGCCCGACTCGGCTTAATAAATGAAGATTTCTGTTTTTGATAGCAAGGGGGAGCCTTGAGAGGAAAGGGGGGGGCTGGGGGGGTCCTGTTAACATGAAAAAGGTGGGGTTTATCAGACGGAGAACCAGAAGAAGGGGGGGGGGGGGGGGTTGGATGGTGAAACAGGACATTCGAGAGTGGAGAGAATGCGGGAGAGGAAACCGAAACAATAAGAAAACAAAAATTGAGACTTGATGTGTAGCGAGAAGACAAACAAGACAGACAAACAGACTTAGGACCGAGGTGAATAATAATAATAATAATAATAAATAATATAAGTAATAATATAATATAATAATAATAATAATAATAATAATAATAATAATAATAATAATAATAATAATAATAATAATAATGGAATGTTCACACTATCCGATTGAATTATAAATCAATAGAGTTTTCTTTAAAAAAAAAAAAAAAAAATGTAAATCATTAAAATATAATTATTTAAACAAAAAATACACACAAAAAATAAATCTTCAAAATAATTTTTAACAAAGATCTGACAAGGCAGGTAAAACAGGAGGAAAGGTCCTCCAGTGGAAAAAATTAAAGGAGTCATCAACCACATTAATTTATTTCCAATTTCTACTGTGTGTGTGTGTGTGTGGTGTGTGTGTGTGTTGGTGAGAGAGAAGAGAATGAGAGAGAGAGAGAGAGAGAGAGAGAGAGAGAGAGAGAGAGAGAGAGAGAGAGAGTCACTCACACAGTCACACATTCACCAACTTTAAAAAATATGCATGCTTAGCGAGATGAAACTGTGTCAATAACTTCCAGAAAGAGAATTTAGTCACATACACACACACACACTCATTTGCAAGTAAAATCGAAGCTAAATATATTTCAAACATCAATACCGTTCTTTATAAAGCAGAGAGACTGAGACACCAACTTTATATAATAAAGAGGAGATGCCAAAATTATCATGACTGAGAACCAAATCTCTCACTGCACTCTTTTTTTTTTTTTTAAAGGCACAACAAAAAAGAAAAAGAAAGAAAAATAATACTTTATGGAAATAGACATATATGAGAGCACGAAATGTCGCATGATTAATTTACAGCAATTTTGAGTAAGTAGTTTTGATGCTTCTATCAAAAGTGCCCGAGCAATAAATAGGAAGAAGCCTCAATTTTTTTTTTCTCTCTCTCCTTTTTCTTTTGAAAAGGGTAATAATCACGAAGGGCCATAACTGAGGAGACAGCTGTAGACAAAAGCTACATGAAAGGTCAACATTAGTTTGGGGAACAAAGAGCAAGAATGCCTTTTGAAGTTGCAGGCATATAAATATAAATGCATCGGATGTTCAGAAAAGATAAAATCGTTTTAGAGAAACTTTCCTGAGAGAGAGAGAGAGAGAGAGAGAGAGAGAGAGAGAGAGAGATGAGAGAGATGAGGAGAGGAGAGAGTAAGTGTTTCTCTGTGTGTGTAAGTGTGTGAGAGAGAGAGAGAGAGAGAGAGGAGAGAGAGAGAGAGAGAGAGAGATGAGAGAGAGAGAATTAATTTCAAAAGTGTTTTTCCCCTTTAAATTTACAAAATATTAAATTTAAATTAAAACTATTTCTGACAGTCATTTTAAAAAGGTAAAACCTTTTCTTTTCTGCGTCTATTTAACAAATTCTACAATACAAACAACAATAAAACCCCCCCCACACCTCCCACCTCCTTACCAAAAAAAAAAAACCTTTCACACAATAATTTCCGAACTGGAAACAAAGCGACCTCTAACCTTTTCATTCGGCATTAAATTATTTATCACAAAATAAACCTATTTTTAATCTTTACGAAAAGCCAAAAATAAATACTTCAAAATTTATATTGACATATTATTATATAAACCCATACTGCGCCTCCAATATATATATATATATTATATATATATATATATATAAATATATAAATATATAATATATATTATATATATATAATATTATAATATAATAATATTTATATATATATATATATATATATATATATATATATATAT
>JABUQX010043873.1:15000-22515 GCA_015478945.1 Trachelipus rathkii
CGCCCCTCCCCTACGGGGTATGGAAAAACGTCCCCCCCCTAGTTCCCCCGTCGGCTCGACCCCCTAGTGTGCCGTATAAAGCAAATTTTCCTAACTAAAATTTTGCAAGGATTCCAAAAATGTATTCATTTCCGCTGTAGCTATTGTAGTTTTTTGAGTTTTTTTTTTTTTTTTTTTCGTACTAAAAATTGGACCAGCATGTCCACCAAATGTATTCCGTTTACCTGTAAGCATTATATAGTTTTTTGAGATACATATGACGGATATACTAAAACGCTGGCATATATATATTATATATATATTTATATATATATATATATATATATATATATATATATATATATATATATATATATAATATATATAATATATATAATATATATATATAAATTATATATATATATATATATATAATATATATATATATAATCGATAGGTCTCCGCCCACAAAACATTTAACCCGCCTACTTGAGTGGCACAACTGGTGTCTTTAACCCCTTTTTTTTATTCAAAGCCCCCTTTTTTAATGGGGCTCCCCATCCCTCCTTCCTCTTTCGGTCATGGTTAATATTTCCCCCCCCCCACCATCAAAATCAGTCTTTTCCCACACCTCCCTCCCCCGCGGTTACTCCTCTTTCTCCAACGCCTTTCATTCCTATAATTTAATCCTCATTCAAAATCTCGTTGCTTATATACTTTAACCTCCGACTCCAACAAGCTCTGAATTCCCCCCCCCCCCTTTACTCGCCCCCCACTCCTCCCTTCAATTGACCTCCTTCACTTTTCTGCTCCAAAACTCACATACCCTCACGTTTCTTTCCTCCTTCAACACATCTTCCATTGTCACATATTTGCTGGGCAATATATATATATATATATAATATTTATATATATATATATATATATATAATATATATATATATATATATACTATATATTATAATAATTATATATATATATATATAATTATATATATATATATACTCTATTATATGAATAAAAAATAGGCTTTTTTTTTTTTTTTCGTTATCAACTTATATAAGGGTTAGGTTCGATTAAATTAGATTAGGTTAGGTTTAGGTATAAGTTAGGTTAGGTTAGATAAGTTAAGTTAAGTTAGTTTAGGTCATTTTTTTTCTCCAATTTAATATTGTTATAGTCTATCACATATATTCCTACACAAAAATTTACCAAATCTATAAAAGAATAAATAATATTGAACTACATTTTTTGCTCATTATCATTACTACATATTTCATAAAATATTGTATCATAACATTTTCTTTTAAAAGAATTAAAAACACATCCTTCCCTTCTTTTAAAAGAATTAAAAACACATCCTTCCCTTCTACGGTCAAAAATATTACTAACGTAAAAACAAAACGTACGGATGAACCTATACCTTTAATTATTAATATTATTTTTAATTTTTTTTTATTCACTTTTTTTTTTTTTATTTTTAATACATATTTATCTACATTTCTCTTTAAATAAACTTTTCTTAAAAGTATCTTAATTTCTTTGGTCATTTTGGCGTCTAATATGCACTTTCCCCATATTTAAAAATACATCATATATAATATATATTATATAATATATATATATATATATATATATCATATTATAATATGTATATATATATTATATATATATATATATATTATATATGAAACTTTTCTGTTAATACATTGTCGTCAACTTTTTCTTGTTGTTTTTTTTTCATATATTGTTAATATATGATACTAACAAATAATTAAGTCATTATGAATATCAGAAATTTGATAATAAAAAATTAATTTTACAAAAAAAAAAAAATGAATTAATTTGCATCGGAATGTAGAAAATGTTTTTGGGGGGAATAATTAACGAAATGAAGATTTGCAAAAAAAAAAAAAACAAATGTCCGAGTGTTTTAAATGAAAAGAAAAGAAAAACTGAAAAAAGTATTATTTCATAAATTTAAAAATTTAATTAATTAAATATAAATAGTACTTATTTAAAAGTTTATCAAAATGGTTTATTTAAAAAAAGTAAAGAATTTACAAGGTACGATATTTGTTGCCATCTTTTATGCCAGATACGTTTTAGTCCATGATTGTTCAAAATAAAAAAAAAATTGAACAGTTTATAATAAATAGAAAACTAAATCATTATCCGATGAAAATGTCAAATATAATGAAATGGTCTTGTTAATTATGTGTGACAGAATGAAGTCGAAGTCAAAGTGTTGACAATTTACGCTTTCGAACAATATATATATATATTATATATATATATATATATATATTATATATATATATATAATATAATATATATATTATATATATATATATATATATATTATATATATATATATACTCGCGCGTTACACGGAACCGCTTCAAGCGAGCGGTCTGCCATCATGCAAGACAGCCTGCTGCGTGATCTACCTACGGTTTCCTTAGTTTGAGTTTAGACTTAACTCAATAAATACTAAGAAAAAATTAAATTTAACTACAGATATAATAATTTGAAAATGGAAAAAAACAACTCTATTTAAAGACAGTATAATAACCAGCACACAAAATCGACTTTATGAAACCACATAATTTTAGTTTCAAATTAAATAAAATATCTAATTTTTCTGAATTTTTTCCCCGGATACATAATATTGCCATTTCTTAGTTTATCCATTTAGGAATATATAATATTATATATATATATATATATATATATATATATATATATATATATATATATATATATATATATATATACTATATATATATATATATAATATATATATATATATATATATATATATATATATAATACAGTATAATAATATATATATTTATAAATATATATATAATATATATTATATATATATATATTATTATATATATATATATATTATATTTATCAGTATTATTACACTTTTCAGTAATGCAATTAGAAATTTCTTTCTTAAAAAGATATTTGCTATCATTATTGTCATTTTTAATATTTTTATTAGGCAAAGCTGAAGCAGGACCACTATACATTGTTGATGTTCTCGTATCAAAATTTCTGGACATAGAAATGCAGTTCTGCCTCATAATAATTTTTTCCTTTGGTAAGGCCCCTTCAACTTTAATCAACACTTAAATTTATTGTTAGTATCAATCATATAATAAAAAAAAAAAAAAAAATTGACGGAGGCGTAAAACATGACAGGATATATATTATATATATATATATATATAATATTATATATATATATATATATATATATATTATATATATATATATATATATATATATATATATTATAATATATTATATATATATATATATATATATAATATATATATATATATATATATATATTATATATATATATATATATATATATATATATATAATATATTAGATATATATATATATATATATATATATATATATATTAACTGATCTTTGTTTTTAATATTTTTTCTCCTAACTTTTTTTTTATTTAGGATTTTTTTTTAAATTAAAATTTTATTCCACTAAATTTTACGCCCCTATACTCTTTCTCGGTAAACTGCTAAACGGACGATACCTTTAAAAAGTTACGAATTTTATTAAAATAATTACACTTTTTTTTTTTTTTTTTTTTTTAAATATTTACACTTTAATACTTTGACGCATTCGAACGCCTTCTGCAATTCAAATGGAACCCCAAAGAAACACTTCAAGTGCTGTCCTTACAAAAATAAGCCTAAAATTTTTCGAAAAACTGAATGAAAAAGACAACTCTCACCTTCCCAGACGAATTTATAAATGCGATAGCAACCACATTTCTTTATACACAAATACCAAGCCATTTGCAAGAATACAAAAGACAATTTGTAAAAGTACGAGTACGACCTGCCCCTCCCCAAGAAAATACAAAAGTTTTTTCAAAAGTTCTACGGCTGACTCTACAATCTAAACTTTGAATATTCCCGCTTTTCAACTATTTATTCCTTCCAAGACAAACATTCGTCTACTTGGCGAAACTTCAGTATCGATTAAGATTTGCCGCACACTAGCCGATTTTTTTTCTGTTTGAAACCCAGTCCATTTGTGTGAAGATTTTCAAAAAATAATTAGCTTTACAAAACTTTCTGGTAGCATCTTTTATTTTAATTTCAATTAAATATAAAATTTATTTATTTCTTAGATTATTTTAAAATATTTAATTTATATATATATATATATATATATATATATATATATATATATATATATTATATAATAATATATTATATAATATATATATATAATATATATATTTAAGATATGAAATATATATATATAGCTTTCATTAATTTTTAACAAAAATTTTAATGACCCAAACTCCTCCCATTGTAATTCTAAATTAATTACTCACCCATTTCTTTTCCTCCATGCGAGAGAAAAAAAAGAACAGAAAAAAGAAAGAAAAAAGAAAAAAGAAAGAAAAAGTAAAAAAAGAAAAAAAGAAAAGAAATGAAAGAAAAAAAAATAAATAAAAAAAGAACGAAAAAGAAAGAAAAAAAAAAGTAAAAAAAAGAAAAGATAAAACAAAAAAGAAAAAGAGAGAGAGAGAGAGAAGAGACAGTAGAGAGAGAGAGAGAGAGAGAAGAGAGAGAGAGAAAGAGTGAGAAAGATAGGAGACGAAGAGAGAGAGAGAGAGAGAGATTCATTAAATCCCAAGATTTCCGAAGTCAGGCCCTTGAAGACAAAGATAGCGGGAGCAAAGAACACAACAAAATAAAATTGTGACCCGGGAGTGACAGTGTAGTTAAGAGGGGGCCATCGGTAACAAGGTAACAGGTGCAAATACCTCACAAAATTAATGCATCCGTCTTAACAATGACACTCCTCAAATTAAACAACACAACATCAATAATAATAATAATAATAATATACATAATAATATAATAATAATAATAATAATAATAAAATAATAATAATAATAAAATACAAATATAATAATAAATTAATAAAATTAATAATAATAATTCTTAATATTTCCATAAATAACACTAATTAACGTTTTTAAAATTCTCAGCTGGAAATTTAGAAAGTTTCCTCAATTAGTTCACTAATTCATTCCCACTTCACAAATTGTTCACCAATTCATTTTATGCATTTAAAAAGTACAAGAAAGGACATCCATATTTATGAATGCTTGCAACAAATATAATTACATTTACGCATTGAATGCACGCCCACATACATATACACATGACAAAATATTTGAACATAACAGCAGAACACATTTTATGCAAACTAACAAAAAAGATTTCAACACATATACATGTGTAACAAGGCATACTCTTTAAATCGATCGACCTACTGGCGAAAAGAAGATACATATGCACCTAGCACATACAACAAAAACATTAGAACATACAGCACATTGTGCACACAAAAATATATTCGTACAAATTCCATACTCGTATATTGACTGACCTACTACGAATTATTTTTCCCATTGTCATTTATAAATCGAAGGAAGAATCAGCTGCATTGATTCGTCTTCAAATTGAGCTTGTTGTTCTTCTGCAATTATTTAGAAGAGCCTTGTCATTCATTCAATAACTCCGTTCATAAACATTAAATCAAAACGGTGTGTGCGTGTGCCTGTGCGTGTGAGTGAGTCTGAGAGAGAGAGAGAGAGAGAGAGAGAGAGAGAGAGAGAGAGAGAGAGAGAGAGAGAGAGAGAGAGAGAGAGAGAGAGAGAGAGAGAGAGAGAGAGAGAGAGAGAGAGAGAGAGAGAGCCACATGCGACAAGATTTAATTATAACTAGGAAATATTTTTAGTCTCTCTCTCTCCTGTTATAAAGTTTCAAAAGAATGGAAGAGATTTTATAACATCAAATACATTACATAAAAAAAAAAACATTCAATTCAATTTCATTTTACTTATTTAACAACTACAACGATATATTTCCTACGAACGAGACGAAAAAAAATTACTACAAACACACCACATACATACATACCCACCCACTTTAAAAAAAATTACTACAAACACACACATACATACATACATACCCACCCACTTTACTAAATTTACTTTTCCTTCTAAACTTGCTATTAAATTGGAAAGAGGGTGCCAAGGAAAGATGGCTCTAATTGTCCCTCATCTCTCTCTCTCTCTCTCAAAGGAAAGATCTCCCCCCCCACCCCCTCCAAGGTAGAGAGAGAGACTCTTGAGCGAATATAAACACAACGTTAGTTTCCCGTATTGATTTTATTATATCTTCTTACTCTTCGCTTCGGAGGATAAGCTCTCTCTCTACCCAATACAAGATTTCAGGAGAGATTCTCATAATTATTACGACGCTGTCTCTCACAAGTATAAGAAGACGTAGACGTAGGTAGGTAGGTGCAGAGAGAGAGAAAAGAGAGAGAGAGAGAGAGAGAGAGAGAGAGAGAGAGAGAGAAGAGAGAGAGAGAGAGAGAGAGAGAGAGAGACTGTTCGTAGTAAGAAATAGATTGTTACGAAGTGAATAGGTGTGGAGAGAGAGAGAGAGAGAGAGAGAGAGAGAGAGAGAGAGAGAGAGAGAGAGAGAGAGAGAGAGAGAGAGAGAGAGAGAGAGAGAGAGAGAGAGAGAGAATGGTGGTCCTCTCCATCATCTTGAAGAATGCAATAAGGATTTCCACCAAAACGCTTCACTCACTAATTTAATCACCCAACATACTTCAAACTACACGTACGCCTTTCACACATACACACTTTTATAAATATATAAATATATATATAATATATTATTATATATATATATATATATATAGATATATATATATATATATATATATATATATATATATATATAGTATATATATATATATATATATATATATATATATATATATATATATATATATATATATATACCCTCTAGTGGGGAAAGGGCGAAGGAAAAAGGCTGACACATGCCCCGATTTACAGCGTTTGAAAGTGCACACAAGTCAAGTTGTTGGGAAAATACATAAAGGAAGCGTGTTCTCAATGGAGAAGCTATGCAGCAAGATAGTTCAAAAGAGCATTGTCCATTGAGAGAGAGAGAGAGAGAGAGAGAGAGAGAGAGAGAGAGAGAGAGAGAGAGAGAGAGAGAGTTGATAAGTTAAAAAGCCCTAGACTCGACCTCTTTAAGGAGGGATGTGTAAGTGGAACCACCACAGATGTGTGAGAGAAGAGACTCCATAGAGGGGACGAACGACACTTCTATAGACTATAGGCCTATAGAGATCAAGTAACTGAGGCAGCTTAAAGAAATTCTGACTGAGCCTCAGGACTCCCAAACTCTTTAAAAGCTTCTTCAGAAAGAGAAGTCACGTGGGCCTTCCGAACTAAGGTCGCAAGAAGAAGAAACATGAAGGATATTAATAAGGGAACAAGAGAAGGTTTCAGTTGTATGTGTTTAAGACGAAGATGTTGTTGTGTTGGTGCAGGTGGCACGAAAACGCCATGGATTTTCATGATTAATGCGAAACAGGTTAAACACCCAAACCATTGAGTAACCGAACGAAGTACTACCG
>JABUQX010043874.1:0-46263 GCA_015478945.1 Trachelipus rathkii
ATTATTTATAGCTTTGGTTAGGCTTTGTTGAGAGTTTTATAAGAATATATGATTACTATTCAAGTTTAAGAAGTAATACGTGTGTTAGTTTAAGTAGTCTCTTATGAAATATATGTTGAGGTAATAGTACACTGTCCTTCGGCACATTCATTTATACGATACATCGGCTCTTTAAATATTCTAATAAATCTCTCAAGTCACAGGTATCATGCACCCCAGCTATCCACGGCTAACAAATGCATATTGCCATCGTTTGATCTTGGAATTACTGCATTTACATTCATTACTTTTATTATTTACAAATATATGATATATAATAAATATTAACATAAATATTAAGTTTACTTTATTTTTCTTATTACAACAACAAAAGATTTTTAGTTATATATAAATATTAAATATTTTTAATTGTATATTGTATATATATTAATATATAAGAGCACAATATTTAATATATGTCAAGGGGACGATATATACAACCGACAAATTATATACGTAGATGTAAACTATAACATTAGATATCATCATAAATAGTTTTGGTTTAAATTAATAAATTCTGGAGTTTAATATCTCATATTTATATAATTATATTTATTAATTTAATTATTTATCATGATGTAACATTGGTACATACTAATACCTAATTTCTACAGAGACAAAACATTCGGGACATCTAACAACTCCGGACCAAACTGATGCCCTTAATCTATAGAAATCATATCCGCCAGCACTTAACCTCCGTCTCCTGCGCTCAAAATGCTGCTTGGAATAGTTGAATATTCTTTTAGACTATCTACGAACATCTCTGAAGGATTCCGTGGCCTTAGGTGGTATTAGATTCAACATTCCGCGTGGCACCGTCGATCTTTTAAGCCTAAAATTAGTCCACGGTCAAAAATACATTTTCAAACTGACCTTTTCTGTTAAATTAATGTGGGTGCATAATCTACATTAGGCCTTAATTTAAGTAGCCTAATTCTAGTTAACGTAATTAAATCCTTTTTGTAGAATCAGGGGCTAATAGTAATCCATAAAATACTACAGGTATCAAAGTAGGTATATTCCTCCGTTAATATTAGTAACAAGAATCTCATTTTGTATATATTTATATATATTATATAATAATATGATATTCAATAAGCTTAACTATTCTGTGATCTCGAAGTATAGAATCCTGTAAGCAGGTAATATAGAAATGTTATATCCCTTATTACTTGATTGATATTGGTTCAGGCTGAGTATATATAATATACCTATTTAGAAATTCTATATGACCTCGTATGTGAATATTGGTATGCATTTATATTTATTTCGTCTTTTAGAAATAACATAGAGGGAATATTAGATAAACTATTGTTTCTTTAAGACTTTGTATTGAGCCATGATGTGATATTTGTATTATTATCGTTTAGATATAGGATCCTAGCATTCAAATTATCTCCATTTGGGTTTAAAATTTCATCTCGTCATTTTTAGCGTCCGTTAATTGAAGGCAGGACATAGGCTATCACTGAATGATGCAGTCATAGATATGATGGTATGTGTTAAAAGCACTTGTGTTTATCTGTTTAGCTCCGATTCTTTTCTAGCATATCCAAGGTGAAATATACTAGTTTGCTTGATATTCGACTAATAATATATGCAGAACGTGCATTATAGAACATTGCGAAGTCGCGAGAGTAGTGTACATGAATTTTACCACTAGGTGTTTTTTATATCTTATAACTTTATATCATCTGACTTCTATGAGTACGTACACCCATAAATAAGACCGTTTACACAGCCAGTTTGGCTATTCTCTGGGTCCATGACGCGTTACCCCTATCGTCTCTAATACGTAGCCGTTTGACCCTTACTCTCCGTCTCGAAACTTGCTCTGTTGAGGCAATTTCTCCGCGCGCGTCCCGTCCCCGCGCGGTGGCTGCGCAAGGACCGCTACGAAATAGATAGCTTCAACGGTCGGTCGGCCGACACTCGCAGCGCTGACAGCCCTCCGCGTAGTGGTAACGCATAAATAATTTCCTCACGTCGGTATCTCCGGTCTCAGCAGGGCTTCACTCGGATTCGTTGGCGCTCCGCCGTGATCTCGCCGCTCCGGCTACCTGGCGCATGTGCTGAATATGACATATATTTATATATATATATACTATTATAATATTAATATATATAATATAGGAATATATAATATATAATTATATATATAAATAATCTAATTTAACTTAATAAGGTAAATAAAGGGTGAAATCTGCATATAAAGAATTAATGAATAGGGATAGTGTTTTCGTTACGTAGTGTAATGAATAATGATATATATTAGATCATAGAGTGTGCGTAGAGGTATACTCACTCGTCTTACTGAACATCTGTAGCATAGACAATTGTGAGCAGGTAGTATGAAGAAGGTGATAGTATATATGGATAATGTGTGTGGTTAATTACTGATAGGTGTAGTCAATAAGTATGGTAATAAGATATATTTTGGAGATTAAGAGGGTCATTTAGTAAAGGGAAGGTAAATGGTGAGACGCTAGAAAATGAAATTAGACTGGGAGATATTCGTGTCGAATGGTGATATGATGAAAGTATGCACGCGTGCTGTTAAAGATGGTCAATAAATTGGAGTGAAGAACGTAGTGGTGGTCAAGTAGTTCGATATTTGGGTGTTTTGTGAGATGTATGTGTGGTATAGCTGGATTCGATATTTTAGTTGTTATTGGTTACGTTTGTTTATTATGATGTGTTAATAGTACAGAGGTTTGTTCCTACATCGGCTCACAAGCCTGTAGAGGCAGATGCTCTATAAAGTTTGACAATCCGATCAAGTATGGGAGGTGTGTGTGGTGATCCACGGACTCTCAAGGAGTACAACCAAAGAATGAATAGCCATAAGTAACTAAAATTTCAAGGAATATTGTGAGTGCAAGTCATTCCAAATACGAGACATATAACTCGAACAGATGTCATAAGACAGAAGCTGGCGAGGATTCTTAAACTCGCAGGAGAGCTAGCGCATATTGGAGAGAGACATAAATATAGCCCGAAAGAGGGAAGTTAACTCTATCACTCTAGTAACAAAGGAGTTATGTGAGGATGGGATCAAAAAGGTCTGAGATGAATCGGACCTGGACATGTCAAAAGCATGACATGATATCAATAGCTGAAGCGGGACAACATTTAGCCACCATTGAGAGCTGAGGTCTGAGGGCACTCTCAACATTGCAAGGGTGCAGTCTAGAAGGGCCTCTCTCATAAGACTGAGACATCAAAGAGTTGAGCGCCGATCCAGGCAAGACGCACGGCAGTTCAATAGCTTACGCGAAAGGGGATCAAGTGCGAAGATATCTCGATAGAGGCGTGGGGTGAGTTGCGCCCAGTCCCGTCTCCCGCTGTGCGAGTTTGTGCTTGTGTATAGAGTCACCTAGCTGGAGTGAGCATCCCTGCGCTCTCGTAGTGGTTGTGCTCATGGTGCATTTTCGTGTTCTTAATACTAATCCCAATAATCAAACTAGCGCAGTTGAGATAGAGTACAAAAAGAGAACTAAGACGCCCATACCTCTACAATCGCCCGCCGCAAGCAGATAGAGAGTCAAGGGGAATACTTGGGAAAGTACGGAACAGTTTATAAAGCCTTTTTGGCTCATTGCACTCAACCATCTATCCAAAACAGCCGCGGGTGAACACCAGAGCCCTCCCTCCCGAGTTAAATGCAGAGCAGATATACGTTCACAAGACGAATAGGAGAAGACTGGATAGATTAGACCATTAATTGTATGGTAGAATCAAACTGGTGATATATGGGAAAATAATAAAAAGTGTCTCGCTGATCTTAGACTGTACCTCGAGTGCCATTCGCTAAGCGAGTGTTTCTTTGAGGGCCGGCTCAGTAGCGCAACGTTGTTGTAGGTATTTGAGGTTGCCAAAAGTGATCGATTTGTGTGTGTGTTATATGTTTAAGGCCAAGGAATGTGATATTGTTCAACGGGAAGTTGTATAGAACTGAGTGGAGGAATACGTATTGTCGACTCGATCTGTGGAATGATGGATGTCGGATGGGTTTGATGTCTTAATGAAAGGTGTGGGTGTCTTCTCTTAGGAAGAGAGATTGAAATATATATATAAGAGTTAATTGTTTTCTTTAACAGTAGAAGGATAAACGTGACGTGCTACATATAAACGTCGCTCTCTCAGTAACGATAACCTTGCTACACACTCAGAGAACAATTACTTCCACGCTGTTCAGTTAATAACTTTACGTTACGCTATAATGGCACAGTCCGAGTGTAGTGCAGTGATTGAGGTAGTGCGAATGTGTTTAGAGTACGAGAGTGCCATAGTGCCTTAAAGGAGCTGTTAAAGATATTGGGCTGGTGATAAGTGTAGATCTAGTCTGAGAAAGATAGTATGGAAGATGCGATGAGATCAAGTTCACAACATCATTGCGACGATAATAGAGTTAGACTCAGCGGCTAATGACTTGAGCAGTTGGATCGGGAATGTTCGATTCAAAGTTATGTAAAAAGTTAGAAGTATATAAAAGTAAAGAGTAGGTGAAGACATGTTACGCACAGTGTGTTTTAATAACTGTTCATATAGATCAGGTGAATAAAGTGAGTATGGATTGCGATAAGCAGTGAGGGTCCCGCTATCTCAAGATACAACCCGATTGAGTGAGGCAAATATGAATTCTCGTAAATGGTATATGCTAAGTACGGGTAAGCGAAATGATAGTGATAATAGATGAGATAGGAAATAGATAGCCTCACAAAGATAGAGCCCCGCCCGCGACCCCGTACATATATAGAGCTGACGCTCAGAGCGTGGATCATGAGTATTATAATAAGAATAGATAAGTAAGAGTAGAGATCGGTCGACTTTCCTCAGCTCGTTTGTGCTTAGTTCGCCGTGTGTTGTCAGTAAGCTGGTGGATAATACCATTTAAATCCCAGATAGGATGAGGAAAATGGTATAGTATCGCGCATGCGGTTAAGTATGCTTTGTGGCTGCGGTAGGCTGCCCTCCTCGGAAGTACAAAATTGTAGATCTATACGCGTCGGAGAAATATATACTGCACGTGATCTAAGCACATATGGAGACTGAGAGGGAAGTCGTTCAACACACATCATGCAATGACAATTAGAGCGTATAGGGCTATATTAGAAAGGATCGAGGCGGGTTCCTTCGTCGCATACAACTGGAGAGTACAATAAGTATTGTAGTACTTGAGACATAGAGAACTATAGATTTGACGAGGGCAGACCCCTCAACAGTCGGCAAGCCAACCCTCCCCCTCGCACAATTAACACTCGGCTGAGGGAAGTCGCCATGGCCGGGGCCACACCCGGCCTTCCTTAACGTCGGTAGAGTCATTCGAGACGGCCCACTGCAACCGAGGGAAGTGTAGACTCACAGGGCAAGCAAGTGGATGAGGACACCTGAGGAGAAGGGAGGAAGGAGGGATTAGGAACATGCCATGGACGGCATCATCCAGGGTTGAGTTAGAGGAAAATAGGGGCCGAAGAGTTAGCGCTAATTTCAGTTTAGGGAGATTTGCGACAACAGGATCGCATCCTCATTCAGGGCCGAATTAATAAGCGCTGTGATATGGCAGAGTTACAAGATATGTTACAGGTGTCTTACTTGCCAGAGGGATCCAGGGAAAGCAGCGTTTCTGCAGGTGACTGGACGGGAATACCGCAAGGAGGTTCAGCCACTTCAGTCGTTGATGACGGCAAGGCCCGCTTTGCCCTGGCGGATTCGAGAGGACCGGGCTTAACGCCCTTCCTGGCAGACCGTTGTCTTAGGCAGCATTATAAATCCAGTAACGCGGAAGGGTGCAGTGATAGGAGACGACGACAGATTCTTGCTGCCACTCACCGTATAACGGCACTTGGATCTTCTGAGGGCTGTCTCCTTGAACTGACGATGACTGATATCCAGGACAACGGTAACAAGCACATCGACACCACTGAGATTTATGCTTGTGAGAAAGACTTGTCGAAGGAGAGGGTAGGCAGACTGCTATGCCCCATCAAGCGATTCCAGCTCCCATCTACCCATTTGCCAGAAGTGTTTGAACGCAGGTCAGCAGAGACCAAGAAGCAGTCGATAATTCGCATACTATCGTTACCCGGTTAGGAAGCAACTGCAGAGGGCCCCATAATCGGGCATCCGAGTCAAAGTGCCAGAAAATAAAACGCGAGAGGAAGAAATAGGGGTGTGAGAGAGAAAAGTTTAGACACTAGTGAGAAGATAGTTAAGTTCCTAAAATGGGATAAGAAAGTAGAGCGAAGGCTTGGTAGTGATAATTTTATTAATATTACGAGTGAGGAGGAATTAGGATTGAAACATAGTTCAAGATGTGTTCCGAAGAACTTGGTTGTGACAGATCGGAATGGTGTTGGGTCTTTAATTAGTTGTCTCCAGAATCGTTGAAGAATGCTAAATTGATTCGCCTCCTAGTCCTATCACGACATCCTAATGTGGAATGCAGTCTTGAGAGAGAGACCTCAACACATTCTAGTGGTTGGTACAATATTAAATTCACAAATAAAAGGATCTCAAGTAATTTTGGATAGTAGAAGATGTGTCCAAGGCACAGCGTTCATGTGAGATTAGTAACGGTTTCAAATAAGGCGTTGCTAAAAATTCTTGATTTTCTGTTGAGGAGCTCAGTCCAAGTGTAAGTACCAAGATATTGTAAGTAGAAGGAAAAGGAATTTTAAGCCACAGATACATCGAAGCGTAATTTTCGATTTTCCCTAGACGATTTTAAATATTAGGAGGTGCTTTATGTTTACACTAGGCACAGATCCAAACCTCTTAGAACGGTGAATAAAATTATGAAAATTTATGAAGCTTACGTTCATATTATAACGAGTTATAGAGGATGAAATTCCTTAACATTCTGGGTCATCAGACAGGGCAGAATAAAGGTTATGGGATTACGAGTTTAAGAGTGGTATTTCCCGAGAAAAGAAGAGACGATTGCAGAGCCAACCGGATTTTAGCAAATGTTGATAGTAAGACCGGCGTCCGGTGCCAAACTTCTAGCAGATCTTGCATGCAACATAACAAACAGCTACAAATACTAACAGACCAACAAAACAATAACAGACAAAAAAAACAGACAAACGTGAAAACAGGTTAAAATTATATGTCACACACACTTAAAAACTCTAAATTTAAAAACCGTAAATGTTGCTTAAATTCATATTTTACAGTAAATAATCGTAATATGAATATTAAATCTTAAAAGTTAGAAAACCAGCTCACCGCTGCACCTTGCACCCTAATAATTCATCGAATATAACAAAGAAACCTAAATATGGACAATTAACATTAAAAACTAAAATTTTCAACAAAAGTTACAAATGCCAAATAATAAGAGTCCTCAACGTGAACTGTTAGTAAATCAAAAAGATTGTTCCTATAAACACAAGTCAATCATAAATATTAATATAAAGACTCATGAAGAAATAAAAAATAAATTATAACAATATATAAAGACGAAAGAAAAAAATGAAGGTAAATAAAGTATAATACTGGACTCTTATCGTTTTTTAAAAAACCTCGTTCAGCTAGAAACTTACTAAAACGGTAACATGTATTCAAAGTTAGGTACACGATTTTATAATAATTCTGAACATAAATAAGAATAAAATAAAAAAAGTTGTGATACACTTTACACACTTTTTGTAATTATAACACAAGCAACTACATAAAAACACAACAACATAAATCAAAAAGGATAATTTATTGATCATGGGAGCACACTCAAGACCACGTCAGTCAGCCCCTTACGGGACGGTCATGATGCCCTGGACAAATAAAGTCTCGGTCTAAGTTTAAAACCCAACTCGTTCCACCACTTGAACCTTTTAATGGAATCCTTCTATAACCTTCCACCCTTAATACAAAAAAGTTTTTAGGGCAACCGTATTTTTTTGAGCCCAACTTTTTTAACACTGTCCTGAACTCTTTCTTGGCCTTTGACCATTTGGAGCCTTTGAGCCCTTTTGGCTTGACATTTTCTTAGTGAGTTGAGCCCAATTAAATTTTTTACTGTACCTTGTTCCCTTTCTCTATCCATCCCTTTAACCCGTTTGTAGGGGACTGTTTTAACTTATTCAGTGATATGGCCTTTAAGAAGACTCTTTGGGGTACCTTCACCCCCCGTATCCTTAGTCGAGCTGCTAAGGCCCACGAATTGGGTCATTACGTACTAGCAGTGGTACCATTGAATATAGTGGCCCAACACTGCGGGCTTATTATTTGCGAACCCTGAGTCTTTATTTTTTTGATGACACCGTAACTTGGAGATTTAGAAGGGAAACATAATTTTCTTATTTTGGATCAGCAGCAAGCCTTGTTAAATTTTTTTGAGAAACCCAGTACATATTTTTAGGAAGGCCTAATTTTTCTTAGACCCTCCTAATTTGTTTTATTCTAATCCTAATTTATTCCAAAGGCTCCACGAACACATTGTCAAACCCATATCGCAATAAGAGAAATGGGTTGACGCCAATACACTGGTTCTGGTCTCAGCAAACCGTTGTATACGTATTACCCCCCTAGGGATCAAATTTCTAAACGCCCCCCTCTCTAAAGTTTTTCTCGCACCGTGGGCATTTTTGCAGACCATCCGTTAGATTTTTTATTAGACAATTGCTTACTTTATAAGATTAGACAGGGCTCATAGCCGTTATCTTATCTCAAATTAATTTAACCTTAGGTTTATGCATCATCACTCCTTCTGTACCATAGTTATACCAGTGGGTCGCAATTTTTGCGTCCAACACAATTTAGCGTGAATTCTGGGGTACCTCTTTAATCTTTGTCCATAAGTGTAATGGCCACGGCACGCACATATTCGTGAGGGCAGGAACAGAAGGGTCCAAGGGGGTTTGCAAAGATAGTAGACACGGTGTGCACAGGGGGAGAGCCTGGGAAATCTATGGGACAAAATATTTGCCGACCCCCTATAATTTTCGAACCAAACATAATATCGATCATCCATGGGTCCACTGGTTTTTGCCACCGGTAATTGTTCTTTCCAGGGTCATTTTTGCACCGAAAATATATTCACCCAACCTCTTGTACCCACTGCGGGCCGGTCATGTATTCTGCCGCACTTCGTCAAAAATTCTTGGCTCCATTTGAGCGATCGATCTAGCCACTATTTTTTTGATGTCTTAACCATTGTTGCCAGTGATAATTTCGGCTCTTACCTGCCATATACCCATGGGTCACAATTTGACCAGCGGTAATGTTTTTAGTTTCTTCCTTTAGGAAGCTTAACCCTTTTTCTAGATGCCTTTTAAACAATTTTTTGACCATGAAGTAACAACTCTCGCCTATAGACCATTGCCAGCATATAGCCTATGTATGTTCAAAACAATCCATTTTGATCCCCGCTAAACGTTGAGGCTTTGATAGTCCCAATCACACCATAAGGATAATCTAGTGATGTTCTATAGTGTTCTTAATGAAGTGATTAGGAAGGTGTGTACTCGCCAAGGTGAAGGTGCCTAGTCGTGGTGAGTGCCAAGTTGAGTGCCAACTGTAGGTATGCGCGAATATGAGGGCCAAATGTGAGTGCCACATGAGTGACCAGTGGAGTCACATAGTTGGCAAGTTGGAGGTTGGTCCAGTTAGGTGGCTCTAATCTTGAGTCGTCCCTTTTTTCAAGCCTTTTCATAGCCTCCCTGAGCTCTTAGGAAATAGCCCGTAATGGTGGTCTACCCCTAGGTCTCTTAGATGGTATGAGGATGTCGATGTATTGTTGCTTAAATTGTTTACAAGTCATGTAGTTGAATGATCTTCCTAATAATGAAGTTAGCTATTAATTATAATCACATATAAAATTACACTTACCAACTCTCACAGTTAAAGGAACCCTCGTTCACATTATAAAACCTTATATTTATCCTATCACTCACACACCACAAACATCATTGAACACTACACTACACTCACAACACTACAGTAATATATTTTTTTAGATGTCTGCAGTTATATGCTCTCGCATTGATGACCTAAGCATTAATGCTCCCGAGCATTGATGGCCTCAGCATTTAAGTCTCGGTCACGAATATGATGCCTCATTCTTACTGAAGGATTCATTCTTGTATGACTCAATACTTTGAATTACCGTCATCGTGTTGATACAGTCTATAAATTGAGATGATTTCAGTACTATGAGTAGAAATCAACTTTTGTATGCTCATCTCTTTATCTCATTCATCATTAGAACAGAGTTAATATATAGTTCCAAGTATCATAACATAGCCCTACCGGCGACAAGAACTTAAGCCCCCGTACCACCTGGACAAAAGTGGATGTGAAGTACCCGCACCCCAGGTGACGACCTCGCACGACAGCGAATGACAAAATATATGAGTACATAAGGTCATTCATTTTTATATTTCATACTTGTAAACATTCAAAGTAAATTCGTTTCAAATAGTATCACTAACGATCATTATTTATTTGCATGCTGATAAAACATATATGTATAATTTCAAATAAATTTCGCGAAGGCCTAAACTTAACTCATTACAATTCCATATTTAACAGTATTTATAACATATTTTTCTAGCTTTATTACTTTCACTTAATTTACTTTTTTAATTTTATAAATTTTAAAATTGTGTATTAAAGGAAGGAAAAAAATATTCAGGACTTTTCTTACTAATTTTGTGACTAAAAAGAATTTTTCAGATTTTTGTACTAGACTGACTCAGAAAGTATTCTATTGAGAAAACACATTACAAAACAGTGGACACCTCGTCTAATATCAGGAAGAGCTGTAAGGGAGTAATGAACAGAGTATGCTAAGAGGGGTGTCATTTTAGACCTCATATAACCATATGGGGATGGAGGTTATGGCTCTTATTTACTGCTTTACTTCTTTTATACTTTAAGGTTGTACACGTACGACATTTAATATCAATGTTTTATGTTTACTTGCTTTAACTTTTATCTGAACTAAATTTTAACTTGCTCTTTATAACTCAAGTTCTTGACTCTTAATACAATTCTGCTACGGTTGGTCTATAGCTCTAAATAGGTTTATTCTGGCTTTAAACATTTTTTTTCCAAACGTGTCGTATTATGTTTACTTGACTTGAAAACTTCATGTTTACTGCTATTAACTCAAATTTATAAACAAAAAAGTATTACATACTGATTTAATAATTAATTTTATTATTCACTTTTGTTTGGTTTCAACATCGTTATTAAATAGTGTGTTTGTATTTATTATTATGATATAGTTTTATGAAATTTCAATACTTTTTGAATATTTTTATTCATTTTTAATTTTGTTTTAATACTTTTTATTTAAATTTGTAATGTAAGATAAAACACCAGGAGATTTCGGCTCATATATAAACTATTATTGATTTTATATAGTAATTTGTCGGTAAAATTTAGGTAAAAAATATAACTTGTAACAACCTAAAGCATTAAAGGACAGAAAAACAAAAGGTTATTGACACGACCCTATAGGGGAGATTAAACCCTTACGCTTGTAAATGCCTGGAATTTGCTTTTACTCTTTACTTCAGACGAACTCCCAATTGTCAAACAAGTTGTTTTAATTAAAACATAAACAATGTTTTTTAATAATTTTATTATACCGTTATATGTAATAGTTGAGGTGTGCGGTGGATGTGTGGATGTGTTGTAGTGTGTGATAGGATGTGTGTGGTGGTGTTGTGTGTGTGTGTGTTAAACTGTTTAAGTAAGTGTAAGTAAATCTTTGTGTGTAAGTAAAAATCTGTGTTGGAGTGTAAGTAAATCTGTGTGAAGGTAAGTAAATCTGTGTGAGTGTCAAGTAAATCTGTGTCAGTTGTAAGTAAATCTGTGTTTGTGAGTGTAAGTGTAAAATGTAAATGTCTATGGGGACTTTTAAATGTAAAGTGTCAGTAGTGAAGTGTGATTAAGGTTATACATAGTGAATGTAGTTTTATTAGTTGTGTGGTGGTGTGTGTGTGTTTTTATGTGACATTGTGAGTAGTGTTTGTGTTTGTGTTGTGACTCACTATGTGTCATATTAAGTTGTATAAATTGTATCTTGAATTTATTGGGTCATTTGTTTAGGATAAAAATGTGTAAGTTGTCCATAGTGTATATTGTGTGTATAAAGTTGTCATTAGTGACATAGTCGTTTGTTTATTTAAAGGTAATGGTTATGTATGTGTGTGTGTGTTGTGTGTGCGTGTGTGTCTTGATGTTGTTGTTGTATAGTATTGAAGTCAATCCTAATTATAATAATTCCATAAAAATTGCAAAGTTAAAGTATTTAATGAAAATACTAGGTCAGATATATAAAAAGTAACATAATTAAAATATAACAAAGCAAAAAACTCAAAACTAAAAACACCCACACAGCAACGCGACATCACACACTAAACACACATAAATAGCAAATTAACTTACAACTATATAACACACTAAGTAATGTTTTCAAAGTCTTTATGAACACATATAAAAATAAGATAATGAAGAACAATAAACTACAAAAATTGCAATATGACACTGATAAGCACTTACACTTAAAAAAAGAACAAAGAGATATATAGACAGGCTAGTACAGGTTTACACTTAATACAACAGGTGTTCACACCAACACACAAACAAACATCACAACCCACAACACACAACACACACTTACCATTATACACACATTCACTATGATACTTATCCACACATTCACTATGACATATGACACTTACATTTGTCCATTAGAACTTAATTTACACTTGACACTCACACACCAGATGTTACTTACCATGACACAGATTTACTTACATGACAACAGATTATACACTCACACAGATTTACTTTCACTCACACACAATTTACTTACACACACAGATTTTACTTACCTGCACACGAATTGAAACAACACACACACAGAGCCACACAACCACCACACGAACACAAACCCCGCAGCAACTCCACTATATACAAGGAGTTAATACCGAATAATTTATTAAAACTTTTGGATGTTTAAGTAAACACTGATTACTTATTATATTTATCTTATCATACATGCCTTAAACATTTCAAAGTCTTAAAATTCAATATAGTAAAATCAAAAACATTAGTAATGACAAAGAAGAATTATATAAGGGAATATAACATGCCATGTTATAGCCACCTACTTTGTATTCGTTAGTATCCAATTATATTTTTTATAGACTAGTCAAGGTTTATCTCAAACTAAAACGGTGAATTGGTGAAACTATAAAACACCCGAGAGTTTGTGATGGATACCGTGAACACTTTGTCTTTACGTCTAAGTCGATGAAACGATAATTATATTAAAAGTGACATGGTTGTAATAAGATTCAAAATTCAGAGGATCCCAATTAGGGTAGAAGAAGGTCAAAGACGCCAGAGTTACTTGAATTTATGCCACTCTGAAATCTCTACTTCAAGCCGGACAGACCTGATAAAGGAAATATGCACGACCGTTATTAGTGTGTCTCTTATTGACAGTTTTACAATCGTTATTAACACATCCATGTTATGGATTAAGGCCTAAAATAATGTATAAGTATAAAACAAATATACTCAAAAGTTACAAATTAACTTTGGGACATAACATGTATATTTTTTAAAGTCATTCCAATTTAATCTTATGTAAATAATATATGATGTCTAAATATAGATCCGGATATGTAGTTACAAGTTTAGTTTCGCGAAAATGCTTTTTAATAAACTATGTCTTTAAGTCAGAAAATAAGAATGACACGAATTCTCTCAGGTTAGATAATTTTTTAGATCGGTAACACTCACTTCTATTGGAAATGTTTTATGTCACAAAATAGTATTGTATACAAAAAAATGAATTGACTTATAGTATTTATATATTTTCATTCGGCGCGCGGGTCGCAATTCGAAGTTTCTGTTGTTGAGTCCATAAAGGTTGTGCAAACCCTGCATCCTTTGCTATTTTGAGATTAGATCGTTGGGTACTTCATAGTGTCTAGGCATGTCTGCTCGAATCCATTTCGACTAGGAAAAAAGGCCAAAAGAAACTTTCAACATCAGCAAGACGTTTACATAATTATTAACTCTGTTTCTTTAGGATTGGAAAGGAATATCGCAAATCAACTAAGTCCCTGCATCTCTCATCAGAAGAAAATGTAAGAAATATAATAAATATACAATATATTTTAGAGTACTATTTATAGGGAATAGAGTATCCAACATGTTATTGATAGTCGTTCATACACACGACGGTGTGCGATCTATAAAAGGCATCATAAACTCTTTTTCCCAGAAGAGTATGAGGAAGAGCAATCATGGCTTAAGTCTTATCTAAAGGGCGTGGAAACTGACTCTTTTCTGCTTAAAATGCTGGTGCAATAACTACATTGGAGCGCACCTAATCATGATCTTAGATGTAGTGCCTAAATTAGGATAAACTCCTTATCGTAAGACGGAGCTAAAAATTTTTATCCCTCTGAATGACCAGGTTTCAAAATGAGTGTATGTCCCTATAGACAAGAATCAATTGTTATGCTAATTTTAATGAGCTTTTGACTTATCATATAAAAAATATTCGATAGTGTGATTTGTATCGGTCAAACTAGGAGATAACGAAGTGTACTCGGCATCTGTGGGTGGAGTGTAGTTGGGTTATATTAGTATTAATGATCGATATCTGCTCTTATTTAGAGCGAAGAGGTGAATGTATGTATATAAGAGTGTTATAAAAAATGTTTCTACTAACTCGATTACTAGTTAGGAAGAATCGATCGGCCTGAGCGAATCAATTTCCTTGTAATATTACACCTCATATTCGAATATCGCTCAACCTACGTCCTTGATATAGCCTGAGGGTAGATTACACCCAATGTAGGGCTTTACTCTAGAGGACATAATCTATTGAGTGCGCTTTTAGAAAATTAGACTTTTGTTCTAGTAGGCATAAGAAAAGGAGCTCTTGATAAAATAAGGTGGCACTCTTGAGATGCTACACGTATGTGGTGGCACGCACTTCGCACGATGTGGCACCACTCACTCGTTTGGCACTTCATTTTGCATCATTGGCACTCATTGCCAATCACTTGGCACTCACCTGCACTCACCCTGGTGACTCACTTTCATGTTTTGTATATATGCACTTTTAATTAGGAAACCCTCAAGATACATCCATACACGGTGATTGGGACAACTCTATCTTAAGAGCCTTCATGATTAGATCAGGAGGTCAGTTTCAAAATTGATCCTCAATGGTTACTGATTAAGCGGTGCTACCGTAGCGTTAAAGTGTCAAAGGGCGAAATATCCTGATTGGGTTTGCAAACAATGGTTAAATGAATAAAACGGTGCATCGTAGATATTAAAATTTTGGTTTAAGTCCTTAAGCGAAGGACAAAGATGGTACGGATGCATATATCAAGTGTACATAGTTATTATATATATAAGCTAAAATACAATGCAGACTGTAAACCACAGTTAGGATCCTCTATTTACTCGGGAATAATTTTTATTTACAGTTCCTAAAATTAAAGATATCATGGTCAAACTAAGAGTTTATATGACATACATATACACTAAAAGTACTTAGCGGCATTAGACCTCCATACAGGAAGCCCAATAAACAAATTACGCGAGGGCACTAACATGACCGATGCAATATAGCCAACGGCCGGCTGTCGGCGTTGCAAAATTACGCCTGCCAACCCCGCACCCGCTGGTTTTGCATCCCGCGTCGGCCCCAAAAAAAAGACGCTCCAGGCAAGACCCCAAAACACGCCCGCTTCGCAGCTCGTCGCCGGCCCAAACCGACAAGCGTGGGACACCCGCAGAAAGGGCCATGTGCAAAGCAGGCGGGCTGAATATTTCGCGTTCCCGCCGGCCGCGTGCGCCCGCAGGTCCGCAAAATATGTTCGCGGAGCGTATCCGATTCTGGTCCGGCCGGTGCGTTGCCAGTGCCCGCAGGCTCAATTATTCCCACTCGGAAGGACAAGCGCTGCGAATATTATTATAGGAACACGTTCAGCCAATATACACTTACACAGCCGATGGCGAGTGGCCCAATTGGAGTACTACCACCAAACACACACACACAATCACACACACCACACAATCTAACTAACACGTACCCACACACACCACACACACCACACACACACACACAAACTACACACACACACTCACATACACATATAACGTATAAGATTATTGAAAACGAGTGGGGTTGATTGTTTCTAATCATTAATATTATACATTAGTGGCTTATTTACTTTCATGTTAATTGTTATAATATTATATAAGTTAGAAACACAAAGAACATAATTACGCAAAACAAACAAGCGCACCATTAAACTAAGGCACAGCCGACTACAACTCCCCGCAACTCACAATTCAGCTTAGAAGAACGACCAGTCATAATATAGAACAGTTTATAATTTTATTAACCGATGGGCGAGATTTATAATTTTATAATTTATAATTGATTATTAGCCTACATGAGCAGTGTTATGATCTCGTACACTTTGAATGAAAAAAATTTTATTTCTATTGGTATCAAGTTACTCTTTTTATAACGACGCACACAGACACGGACAGCACCACACCACTAACAACAACTTCTACGACCGGCCGACACTACTGCACTGGTAATACCAGAGTAGCGTATAACAATTTATCTAGGAGAACTTTTTTTTGATTTTTATCGTTTTGTATTATATACCGCTAGGCTGTTATGATCATTACTTCATGCCTATTGCTCGATTTATTATTTTGATAGCAAACGGTTGACCACCCCACTACACACATTTCTTCAATACTCACACACACAGCAGCATAACGGCGAGCCCCTATCGCCCTCATGGATATTCTGACTCCCTAAACTTTGGAAAATGCCCAGTCTTTTGAAGCGCGCTCAACTTGAGTTTGTCTCCGAGCTCTTGATGGCACACACAAAACTTATGAAAGCCAAGCTCAGCTTTCAATAATTGCAATCCTTCAGCTTGTTTGATACCTCAGCATAACGTTATGAAGGTCTTTCTGCACGAACAACTCCAAACTTTGATGCCGTGAACGGAAATCGTTGTTAGCAATAGACTGGTGTGGTTTCCGAGAATACCTCATAGCTCTTAAGTTTGGTTCTGCATCTATTGATGACTCATCTGCTGTGATGGCATCTCTGTTGTTACTCAACCCCAATATGATGAAATTAACATTAGTCTTAGTAGAGTTCTCAAAGTAAATAACAACTTCTTACCAATTAGGAACGACTTACACCTTAGCACTTATGACACACACATTACACTAATATCTCTATTTCACACATGTTACACACATACACTAGACACTACGTATCACCCATAGACACTTACACTCCCCCTTCTAATAAAACAATATAATATACTATAAATATAATTATATTTAATATGAAGTATATATATATAATACTCTAATATATAATATAATATATATAATATAATTTAATAGTATTAAATATATATAGTATATAGTAATATTTTTCATTCGCGCCGGGAATATTGTGCTCGCGGCGGGCGCACGCGGCGGACGGTTACGCGGAAAATATTGGCGGCCCTGCAGGCGCACGCGGCAGGCGGGAACGCAAGGAAATAGCGCCTGCGGTGCGCACCGCTGCTAGGGCGGGAACGCGGCGGAGTTGCCCACACAAGGCGGAGTTAGCAGGATACCAGTGGGCCCAAAGATGTCTGGCTATTCCGCCGGGTTGATGGGCTCGATAGCTGGAACCTAAAGGAGTGAGAGGGGCTCTTCTTATGAACTGGTTGAGAGTATCTGTGAAATACTATATCGATAGGGAAACATCAATAATAATTCATTCAAGAGATGTGAAAGGTAGATTTAAAATTTATGATAATAAATGGTGTTAAAAAGCCCCGTAGACCCAAATAAGTATTCATTTATATATATACGATGTTGCTCGTCAAAGGTTCACAAAAATACACTCGACACACGGTGTAATCTGCACGGTTCCTGAACAAGTCTCAGTTAAAAATAAACACTTTTTAAGTTCCAAATTCACAAGATAAAACTGGTGCAACTGTACCGTCTAACAGCATTAAAAAGGCCCAAAAAGGACAGAGTAGACTTATTAAAGGATATCGAAGTTTGGTCGCTAAAAGTAAGATAAATAAAACATCATCAGGCGCTCAATGAACTCAAGAGATCAACAAAAAGGCCTTAAACTTTAAAAGAAAGGCATTACAAAAGATTAGGCCCATATTTACAAAAAGGTCAAAAGAACGGATCAAAAATAAAAGGATCCTCGACACATCAGTCATATCACGATGTTAAAAAGAATTTGCAGGCTTTCAATGAAAAATGAATAACAAGTAGCTTTCCGCCATCAATTTCTAGTAATGGAATATACATTCTGGGGTAACTGATATAGAAAGGTTATTTGTACGAACTAATGTCTCTAGTAAGAACGGAATCGAACTGTAGTGTATATGCCCTTTAGCGGTCAAAAAGGTTCAAGGTAAGAGGGGTATAAGGTGAAGTTAAATAATTATAAAGAGTATACTTAATAACAATTGAATGTCTCTTGTCTATACGGGGGAATACCCCTGGGTACCTAATGCCCTTCCTACTACTGACGGTATTAGGGCGATAGCATCTAAAAATATGTCGCACAATGTGCTCCAGTTGAAAATATTATATCCTTTTTATTTTATTCGGTTTATGTAGTGCTGTTGGATTTTATTTGAAAGTGTTGATATTTTTTTCAAATTTTTTTTTTATTTAGAAATTTTATTAAATCGTTACTACTTTGGATAGCCATTTTATTACCCGTTTTAGTAAAGTTCTACGTACGTGGTTTTTAAAAGATAAGTCCTAGTTTTAACTTTTATCCTTTTCTTTTGTTCTTTTTTTTTTTAAGTGACTGTACCCGTAGGTGTATTTTAAAGTTAATCTGTTTATTGGAATCTTGACATGTCATCTTCACAGTGTCTAACAATTTGATTTTTATCGGTCTTTTGCCCCACTCTTAACATATTTAAAAGGTTGTAATCTGAGTTCTTCTTTAAATGTATATAAATCTCATATTTTTAAGGCCTACCTTTATAATTTTATTTTCGATGGAAAGTTTATAGGGTTGCAACGTGAGCGCTTCAGTTTTTAACTTTAACGATTTCTTCATAATTTATTGTACATATTACTGTTGATAAGATATGATTTTTAGCATTGCACCAATTTATACTATTTTTCGGTGTTTAAAAAATTGGTTATCAGATTATGAGTTTTAGTTATATCCTGAGATCCCCCCTTGTGAAATTAGGCGTTAAATCGCCCGGGTTACAAAAAGGATTAATCCATAGTAGATTACTTAATTTAGGATTCAACCTAATTGTATGTTTCAAGTTCGATTCTGTCTGTTTTTGTTGTTTGTTTCAATAGCAAGTTGGTCTTTTACAGATACTGATGTTTGTTGAGAATGTTGGTTATGTCCGACATGGCCAATTTCGGGATTGGCCAGATTTTTATGCCTCCCCGTCGTCAGGAGGAGGGCGGCCTTACTGAGTTCGTACTATTGTCTAACATCGTGGCTATGCAATCTAAACTCTGCTTCCGTGGAATACCACCTCTCTAACTCTAATCCGTAACCTTTTGGTTCCATGGTCTTGAGACCCAGGTGTTTTATCGGTTAGGAAATTCATCCTCTAACCTCGATTAATATGTCCCCAACTATAACTTAATTGTCTAATTCCGTAACCCAAGGGGTGGGTAGTGATGTGCCTATGTGAATACATAAAATCAGGTCGCTATAACACGTCTTATGTGCAAGGAATTCTGCGAATACATCAGTAACTTCGATTGTATCTGGAGAGTGCTTTATTAAATAATTAATACACTATGTATACTTCACATCCCCCGATATTATTTAAAATCATTAACTACTAATGAAAAATCTTTGTGTTTCTAGCTACTTGTTTCTCCTACAGAACAGATTTCACTTCTACAAATCGTATTTTTGAATACCTTACTACTTCTCACGAGACCTGTTATATTTCTCATCCAAATACTGAGATCCTCTATTGGGGGGATTTCATGTACACAACACTGATGGTTGGGTTCCTCTCATAGATTTAGGTGGGTGGATGAATTAATATGTAGAATTAAGAGCATCTTGTAGCACACCCTGAGGATATGCCCCTGATAACAACATAATTTATTTTATTATTAGAACACTTTCACAACAAACATATACCGGATCGTTCCCATACAGAAATTCTTGAACACACTGTTAGTCCTATGTTTCTATTCACAAGATTCCCTCTCTCATAATTTAAATTACACCGACCTTCGCATCCTATACCACACTATTGGTATAATGTTCTGACACCACAATCACCTGTTAAGCTATATCTCTTAAGAAGTTTTTAAAGAAACTTTACTCTTATCCATAATCTACGTGCTCATTTTTTCCAATTCCTGCCCTTACTCGCATGTTTTATTTCTCATTGGGCTAAGAGGCACTTATGATGCGGGATCGACCAGTAAATGGGGAGCGGGCCTGGCGTTTGCATTCTCACGCTAGGTAAATTATGATATTCGAAAGAGAACAAAAATGAACTGCTTCGTTGTCTCTGGGGGTGACGCTACATCTAACGTTCTGTTCCGATAAGTGATGGTAGCTGTAATTCGTTGTTGATGGGTTAAGGGCGAGATGAGCAGGTTTCATTCCTTCTTCGACTAAGATCTTTTTCTCCTCAAAATCATGGTCTCGAATAGCGTGCTTGTTCTCTGCCATCCAGGCTAGAGACAGTGCGTATCGGGAGTGACTGAGTGGAAAAATTGGCTGCGTTCTACAAAATATACCATACAACTTTACATATTTTAATTCTGCCTTTTAAAATCGTCTGATATGATTTTAAGGTTACCGTAAAAATGTGCAAATGATTGTTTTAGATATAAACTCTTCGAAATCTGCCATAAGCAAAAGCAGTAGGTGCTTTATGCGAATTCCTCAAAACGATAAAAAGTTGTGCTATTTTAAACTTTGCGGATAGTCATTAACCTACAACATTGGATTCTTTTCCTACTGACAAATATACTTTCTAGCACCTCTTGACCAAAACATCTCTAAGAATCAACTTCTGTGCCCCTGGTCTTTCCTCCTCTTATTCGCCCTGATGGTTCTGTTGCCTAATACTCCAACTGAAAAGGCTTAATCTCTTCGGCCTCCTATTTTTCCTTGTATAGTCAACCCTGGTGATTCTGGCATTCCTAATCCTACCTCATCCATCACTTTCTGTCCTCTATACTTCAATAAGGTGTTTCTTATTGCTTCTTGCCCTGGATGGTAGAGATAAAGTGTATGCATTCGATGCGTGGGTTGGTCATGTGTGGGTAGCTAGAGCCTTCTGAAATCTAAGTTTAAAAGAACGAACATCTTTGAGGAAGGACGGGATGTTAAGGTCTTTCCGAGTGGATGGCATTCTCCTCGAGTTTTTTGAGGGGCCGTGCTGCTTCGTGCTTATCCCCGCCCCTCGTGTTTATTTCTGACTAAGTTTCTCTATGTATCTCGAATACTAATTACTTTCCTCAGATATATGGAAGCACGCACATGTCCAAACCTATTTCCGAAAAAGAAGAGGAAGCCGCTACGTGTAAATATTCCTAATCTAAACATGTTATCTGCCACTATAGCTCTGGTAACTTGGTTTATTATACTTTACAATACTCTAAGATCTTTTGAAAAGACTATGGCTTTTCTCAACTCTCATTTCTTAGTCATCATTTACTGGATAAAATCTCACGATTATCACTCATCTCTTCCGATCTCCAGACACGGCTTTCGTCGCTCTTACGAGGGTTTACTTGATTAGTCGATGTATAACTACTCTATTTCCTACAAATTCTTACTGATATTATGTTTTCCCGCCCTAGGAACTACGGGGAGACCTTGCCCGTGGTGGCGGCCTTGGATATCCAAGCATTGACCGCAAGTGGTGTTGTTGTGTGCGGGTGGAAGTGGTATGCAACGCGTCACTGCTCTAAAAGCTCCCCTCCTTTTGGAGTTTCCTCCTTCTCTTTGCTTACTTTGTCTAAAGCTTTTCTTCAAATCGCTCAATATCGGCTGTTGTGGATGGGGCGACTTCTTCTTCCTTTTCTGGTAATAGTGTGTGTATCCTCAGGGTTCTGTCTTTCTTCCTACTTTTATTCCTACTTTTCCATTAATGATCTTCTTGCCACCTGCAAATCTAACTCTATTCCCTCATATATATGACGATGACTCGACCCCCTTCATTCTGTCAACTCATTTCAATGCTGCTCCTTCGTTTACTTCTAGAATTGCCTCTTCTCGTCCTAATATTTCCGATTCTATTCTCGCTGAGTCTGGATTAGAATTTTTTTTTTTTGGTGGGGTCGTCTGAACCTTTTGAAATTCAATTCTTTTAAAAACTCAACTCTTACAAATCTCCCTCTGCTAAGACATCCTTCTAAACTTTCATCTCTTGCTTCGACGGTTCTCTGTCTCTCCTATGTGGACAATATAAACATCCTTGGCAGCTTAACATAAACCAAAAAAAATGTCTTGGAAACCATTGCATCACTAACCGGGTTTGCCATCACATCATAATGGTTGCTTGGGAGTTCTGTTAGACTGCGAGACTTTTTTTTTCCTCCTTCTCTCCATGTTGATCCAGCATATACAAGGGCCTGCATCCGCCCTGTATGGGTATGCTCTCATATCCTGAGGGGGGCTCTGGTTTTCACCCGGTTTTTGGATTGGGTTGAGGCAAAGGCCAAAGGCTTATAAACTGTTCTTACTTTCCAGTTCCCTTGACCCTCTATCTTTGCGGCCGATGTTGGTGCTTTATCTCTTTTCTATAGGTACCGCACAGCCGGCGTGCTCGATGGGGAGCTTTATTCACTCCGTACATCCACCTTTTACGTCGCCCTCGTTAGTAGAACTAGGGGTGCTGATGCTCACATGACGTCTTTTGTAGTTACTCAAGCTATACAAGGCCTAGTTCGCTGCGGTGCCTTGCTTGACTTTTCCTGCACATTCTGTTCTGTGGATTCTCTTACCATCTTCTTTGTTCCTGCTGAATAATTCGCACGCCACTTCAAGCCTGCGTCTTGTGCTCATCTGCCGTAAATGTTACTTTAGTTGTATTGACTGGCTGTCAATATGACGTCAGCGTGTCTGCAACAACCCCCTCCTTTGAATTAGGAGCTCGCCCTGTGAGTGGATTGGGTGCATATAGCTGAACTCTGTAAATAAAAACTGCAAAACAACAAAAAAAAAACACACTTCCAATCATCAATCCCCATGCTCTTACGCTCCGATTCTTGTCATTACACCGTGTAATATTTCATCTGATTACCTCCAGATTTTTACCATTTTCCAACTTTCGTCGCTTCTACCCAGTTACCTCCTCCTTACTAATGACTCATCTCCAAAATACTTATACATTCTTGCACCATCAAACCCCACACACATTCACTATCTAATCACCTAACTTATTACATTGCCAATGTTATGAATTAGAAGGAGTGATGCGCGCCCACACTCAGGCATTCGTTTCATCAGCTAGCGGAAAGCACGTGTATTCCACATTCATTATTTCTATCAGATTTCCCTTATTCCTTATATATTATATATTATTTTATATATACTACTATATATATATATATATATATAGTATATTAGTATATATGTTAGTAAGTTTATATATATATATATTATAAAAGGATATTTTTTGATCTTTACCGGTGTAGGTTCAGTAATATACTTTCAACAGTTTCAAAAGAAAGATGATTCCGAACAAATGTAACGACTAAAAGAACGGAGGGAAAAAATAAAACGGAACTATTGAGATGCGTTATCGCTCAGTTGAAAGAAAAAGTAACGAGTCACTTTACTCCGTTACTCAAAAAAAACTAAGTTCGTTTAGTAACGGAATGAGGGGTAGTAGTATGTTAAAGATTTTAAACTGTGTCAGGTAAAGAAATCTGTAGATCAGGATATTAGTAAGTAAATCTGAAGTAATAACGAATCGTGCCCACCTCTGATATATGAATATATATTAATATTATAATATATATATATATATATTATTATATTCCATTATTTATGTATGTATATAGATATAATATTATCATTTATTATAAATATACTATATTATATAATATATATATATATATAATTATTTTATGTTATAGTTTGATATAATGTAATATATATTGCAGTAGCGTGATGGTTGACATATGGTATAGCGGAGATGGCTGACTTTTTGTCCATCTATCCGCGAAGTAACCATGCGAGATGCGGGATAGAAAATGCTACTCTGTTGATCCGCTGATAATTTAGCGGGCTATGGAGTAAGCGGAATAAGTTAAAGTGAAGTTTGATGTCATAGTCCCAAGTGCTATTATAATATATATTATATATATATATATATATATAATATATATATATATATTATATATATATATATATATATATATTATAATATATATACTCTATAAATATATGATGTTAGTAATATATAAATATATATATATATAGTATTAGTATTAGTATATATATATATATATTTATATTGTATATATATATACCTGTGTTAACCAGATTGCGGACGTGAAACACCAACTGCTTTTGCACCCCACCAGGTTATATAGCTAGTATACCTGAAAACAAAGGTATATATATATATAAATTACTTGAAATGAAACTAACGTTCCTAAAGTTATGGCTTCAAAAAACCTAAAGCTTCCTGATCCCTTCAAGAAACGAGAGTTTGGTTCTCTTTTCTTCGTAAATGAGATTCTTCACGCTGGAAAAGACGCTCAATAGCTACACTTGTGGAAGGGCATGATAAGTTTTCCCTGGCGAGTTCTAAAGAAAAGTTGGAGAAAACTTTTTACAATTATTACGCACCATCAAACCAATGGATATTTTTTTATCCGAATTCCAAGAGTTTTCTCTTGATAAATTTCGAACGATCAATGTAAAAGAGTGCTCCTTTGAACCTCTGAACAAGACTCTTCATCGGCTACCTAGAAAGAAGCCTAAAGAGTCGATTCAATGTGGATCTCCCAGCAATGGTTCCTTAACAGTCCCGCGTAAATGTGTCATGTCGTTTCCATTAATCTTCCCTTTAATTGACTCGGTTGAAATTTATTGGCATTTAGCAGCATTTCATCACCTAGGCATACTAAATAAATTTAAACCCTCTGTGAAACACGTGGTTTTCAAGAAATTTGATTTTGTATCTAAGATCCAGAAAAAGTTAGTGATATTTGCGAGATGCGCAATCGTTTTGATAGATTTTGAGAAATCTATTATACTATCTGCAGCATAAGTTGTTTCTGTCAACATTTGAAAGTCCTTTACTTTAAAGCAGTATTTAGCCACAGCTTTCATTGTTGTCAGGCTAGAGGAAATCCCGTTCTGACAAACAGAATTTCTTGAAGCTAATAGGTCTTTAGTTACCTCTTCAATCATGGGTTTAAGGAAGAGTAATACAATAACCTAAATTCGCATTATCATATCATCACCTGTCAGTCCTTTCAACTTTGTGTTGTTTCGCGAAGCATAAGGATACAGGCATTCATTTATTCCTCCCTATCCCCTCAAGCATGTATAAACTACCATTCCAACGAGAGTCTGAACATCTTGCCGTTACAGAAAGTTGAGAAACATTTAGTCATAATTCATAACTGAATACTATCCGCTATCGCAAAAAAAAATTTCAATGCGGGGATAGCCGCGAATGCGAGCGTGATAGAGAAAAATGAGTTGCTGATATCCGCATCATGCGGCAATGCGGATGTAGTTATCCGCTACACCTCTAATATATATTGATATAAATATATATATAGTTAGTATATATATATATATTATATATTATATATATAATATATATATATATATTATATATATATATTATATATATATATATATATATATATATATATATAATGTTATAATATATATATTCACAGTGTTTAAAGCTGACATCAATGTAGACTTTTGAGAACGGCAGCACTTACAGTAAAACAAATTGGCATAGTGTGTGGATATCTAGCTGGGATGAATGTGCTAAAGGAAATGGTTTTTTAATTTCTTATTTTTTATTTTATTTTTTTATTTTTTTTATTCGTCGGAAATATAACAACGAGCACTCAATTTCTTAAGCCACTTGACGATATTTTTTATCATCCTAAATTAAGAGCCAGGTGCAGTCTGCCACAATGCTACGAGCGGTGTAAAGAGCGATAATTTAATGTTAGAGAGCAACATATCTTTTCAATTAATTAGTAATATGAATGTATTTTATCTATTTAGATTGTTATTTCATTAATTATTTGGATTTTTTGTTATATTTCAAAGTATTTTGAAATAAAATGATAAAAATATTCCAAAAGAAAAACGATTTATTTTTATAATGTTTTTAGAAGAGATTAAAGTGAATCAATGTTAGAAGAATTTTACAATTTGGAAAACTGTAATGATTAAGGAGGCCAATAGAAAATAAATCATTTTACTTCTTCTTGTAATTAAGTGAAATGAGAATAGCAATAGTTGTTGATGTAAAAAGGTAATATTTTTTTTTTTTTTAACTAAAGGTGTATAAAGCATGAATACCATTGGGTAAAACCGCAATGGATTGGCATGTAGTCGTGGTGGGTCTCTCGGCCTCCCGAGTTGCGGCCGACGGGGGGGGACTTCGTCCCCCTCTGTCCCGTCGGGCTCGAGCCCCCTAATGGAAAAAAAAAAATCTAAAATGGTCTGTGTGTGTTGTGTGTGTGTGCAGTGTAAAAAGAAATGTATAGAAATATCGCAAAAAAATAAAAGAAAAAAAAAAAAAAAATAAAAAAAAAAAAATAAATAAAAACCCCTTCTTAGAATTTTCCCACTTTGATTCCAAATATGTAATTTGTTTTCTGTAGGTGCTGCCGTTTCTCGGAGTTACTGGAATACTTATAGTAAAGCTTCTCTATATTACTCTATTGTCAAACCAAGATTTTGTTCGGATTACCGAAAATACATTTATCTGACAGTTCAGTCCGATCAATCTATATATCTGCTTCTATTGGCAGTGTTATTAGAAAGAAAATCGTTTCTATTTTAGAAAATTTAACAACAAATGAATATTTTGTTCAGAACACATTTTCTTTTTGCCAGTGAAATAATAAACTATTCAAATTCCAATATGTGTCATAATGGCAAGCTTCGAAGCCGTTCAAATTTTGTTTACTAATGTTTCATTAGATGAAACTTTCGAAATTATATTTCATTAGTTATTCAAAAATTCACCAACGATACAAAATTTGAGTGAATTAACTTTACATATTAACAACTGATATATTTTTGTTTAATGGAAATTTGCATAAACAAGTTGATATTGCTATAGGAACTCCTTTGGGTCCTATTCTTAAACATCTTATGTGTTTTTATGGAAAATTTCTTAACGAATATCTTGTTAAATTGAAGCCTATATTTATTTGGGGAGTGGGGGGATGACTCCTTTTCTCTTTAATGTCTGAAGATCAATTTTGAAAGTTTTTGCAATTAATTCATATTCTGAACCTCCGACTTCACTGTTGATATATAAAAACATAATTTTTGGCAATTTCTTGATTCGATATTATGCAAGGATGACAAAAATTTCACACCAGTGTCTTCAGAAATCTACTTTTACTGATTGAACGACAGAATTTAGTTCTTTGCATTCTTCATATTTTTAAATCAACTTAATTGAACGCTTTTTTGAACGGGAATAAAGTTGGTCATCTTTTTTTAATTTTTACAAAAGAAACTTGATTTTTCTGAAACTACTTTCTTGAAGAATGGCTTCCAGAACTTCTTATATCCATCACTTTTCGAACTACTTTTTAGCAACAAATTTACAGACAATATCTAGCTAAATTGAACAGATCGCAAGGATTATTGATATGAGATTTGCCTTTTCGTGGGGAGAATGATTATCGAATTCCGTCGTAATAGTGAGCGTATTTTAAAAAACAAACTTCCACGTTTAAATTTATTTTATATTGTTTTGAAGTAAGAAGATAGGTTAATTTTTTGCTCGGCTGCGCCCTCATTTTCACTCCTCCCCGTAAAAATGGACAAAATTCGGAATTATCTCAGCCGATTTTGACCTTATCAACACAAACTGGTACTTTTTTGCCCTTAAAAGGCGAATGTTTTTGGGTTGTATTGTGTACCTTCAGAGGTTTTCACCCCCCTGATTTTCATTATAAAATCACTAGGATATACTCTAAAAAATAAATAAAATAATAGGAAACGAAAATGTCGCTCTCTTAGAAAAAAAGTTAACGCCTCTCAAAGTTGATTAGAGAATTCCCATATACTTTCATATTGATTCACACTGGTTGGGTCTCATTTCAGCCCTTAAGATTCAGGTTACTGATAAGTTTTTGTTAGAGTATATCCACAGAGAAAATCTATGTAGAAGTACAAATCTATCATAACCTGAACTGGAAATGGCTAGAACAGGACAAGAGGCCCACTAAGTTTTTATTATAAGAAGTCCTTATGGGAAAATTTTTATTACTTCAGAGCTTGTAAACTTTTTTTCCTAAAGAATTGCGATTTTCGCTTTCATATTCTTCTTGGTGTCAGATTTAGTGCCAAATTGCTGGATTTCAAAAAAAAAATTTTTGGTTTTTTTTTTAATAATCAAATCAAATCAAGTATTATAACAACTTTGGAAGCTTGTAACTTTTTCCGCCTAAGAGAGTACGATTTTCGTTTTTTCCCATCTCTATTATTAATTCTTTTTAGCGTATACTCTGTGATTTGTCATTAAAAATCGGGGTGTGACAACCTCTGGTAACCATTACCGGTGTTTTCTGTGATTGTAGTCATTCTTTCAGTAAGAATATTCAATTTTTCAAAATCCATGTTTTTGACAATTTTCGTATCAACTCCAAGAATTTTTTTTCGAAATACTTTACCAGACTTGAAATATGCATAGATGGTCCATTCTTCAAATAATTATATAATTTTTCAATTTTTTTTTAAATTCTAGACTTATTGTTGTTCTTTTAAACTTATTTTTTATGAATTTAGAAATCCACAAAATTTTATATATTTTGTTTTCTACTCATTTGATGACAATAAATTGTTCAGTGCTTCTACATTGGAGCTAGAAGTATGTTTTATTCTTAATACTTTTTTGTATACTGAAGAAAAAAAATTAAAAAGATTTTTGAATTTGTTTTTTTGAAAATTTGTTCTAAGAACAAATCCAAACCTATTGGCAATATACAAGAATTTAATCTAACAGTAAAAAATGTCTCTCTCCGCCTCATAAATACAGTGATTGCCAAATTTTGATTGTGAATCGGATGATAGAAAAAAAATATAATCAAGTTGTTCACTTTCAATTTTTTAATAGTCTGGTTGCCCTAATCCACTGTCGAAATTATAGGGTGCCATATTTTATAATATACTCTAATTAAGTTACTGGCAAATTTGCTATCCCATTGATAAAAAGTTTTTCCTTTGTTTATGAAAATTTATGCACTTCACGTGCGCGCGATTTCTCGGCTATTTGAGACTCTGACGAGAATTTTTTTTATACGTGTATATATAAAATCCCTAACTAAAAGTCTTGTTTATTATTTAATAAATTTTACAAATATTTAAAATTGTAATATTATTTTAATAAATTTAGGATTTTTATTATAATAAATAAGTTTAATGGATTTTTTTAAAAATTTGGAAATTTGTGCTAACGGCTCGATAAAGAAAATGCTAATCCTGTGTTAGCACGGAATTGTCCGGGCAAACGACCGATTGTTTTACAAAATATTGATCAGTCTGTTCTAATGGAATAGAAAAATAAAAAAAAAAAAAAATACAAATGGTTTTTATTCACAATAGATTGATCAACTATTGTGTGGAGTTTTTCTTTTGGAAGAAAATTAATTAAATTTAATTCTATGAATGAAACATTCATCAAATTAAACGAACCTACTACACACGCCGCAATCTTATTTGTTACATTTTTTTGTTAGCATTTTCCTAAATTCGGTAAGCAGGGTAGTATTACTAACAAATTTAGGAAATATAACGTTTCGTTAGCATTTTACCATAATTTTGTGCTAAAATTGACATAAACGACGACTGTTTTTGGCAATTCCTAAATTTTGTTAACCAATAGTGCAAATGAAAACGCTTTTAATTCTCAAATATTGTTCTTATAGTGAGAAAATTGGCTGGTAAACTAATTAGGCGGTAGGCCAACTGAATGAAAACGCTATCGAAAGTAGTGAAATTGTAGTGAAAATCATGTTAAATATTTAAAAAAAATTGTAAATTTAAAATTTAATACTCTTTCGTGGAAGAATGCTTTAATAAACAAACCATTTATATCCAGATTTGTGTGGAATGTGCTCTGGGGAAGTCTATGGTATAGAACATATTACATGCATATTCCTAGGCCAGTGTAATCGACCGTTTATCTAGGAGCAGCTCTACTTATGCTACGTTTAAAGTGTTAATTATTTAAGTCTTTGTAAATAAAATAACATAACTTTAATTGTATACATTATTATAATGGGATTTCCTTAATTAGAGGAAAATAAATAGTCATGACACAGGTCCTAATCAAAGTTATGCCAATATTATTGACAGGCCCCTTAGGAGCTGGTTGTGTGTTTGGATTAGCGTACATCATAGCTTATCTGTAACTGTTAAAGATATAATTTTTTATCGTGTGAAAAGTTGATGTAGAGTTAACTCAGCATATTGCACATGGTATAAAAAATAGGTTATGAGTAATAAGAATTATGTTAATCCTTAAGTAGTAAGGGCTAAGGGTTTTACCTTCTGGGCAGGAGTCACGCAAGTGACCTTCATGCACATCGGCTGCCCTATACTACATAATGCACTCTTTCCCAGGAAGTACTGGGGTATTTAGGTATGGAGGCATGCGCAACGTAGTGATGTCATGCGACACCTGCGCTACTTTTGTAAGGAATGTAGCTGGATTTATTTTAGGTATGGAGCTTGCGGCAACGTAGTGGCGACATGGACAGCGCTGCCACTTAATACCAGTGCACTTTTCAGGCAGGTAGACTGGTTCTATTTAGATCGTATTGCGCCGTAGGCACGCTTACACATGCGTTATGTTGAGTCGTATCTCACGTTATGTACGTCTGTCTGTCTTGACGACGCGTCTGTGAATAAAGGGTCTTGTCCCACTTCACCATCGCCCCTACCCCTTACACCTCCCCACCACCTACCACGATCTTCGCTGTAACTGCTATGCCATCGTTTGTGCTCTTCCACGGCGGTTCTTCGCCCAGCTCTGTTCTCCATCTTCTCTTTGGCCGCCTTCTGTTGCGGTCAGTGTGTAGGAATTCCCAACTACCTATCGGTCTGCTTTTAACGTCATGTTTCAAAAGAAGCCTTCTTCGGGTTCGATCCGGAACTCGATCACTGCAGCATCTTGAAAGTTCAGTGTATTTAAGCCCCAGACCGGTCATGCCTGAGTAATAGGTAAAAGTTTTTAAATTGAGCTATATAATTAATTCCAAAATTTAATCGTGTTTTAGTTTTAAGTAAATATTATCTACATATTATTATTATTATTATATCTAGATAATTTTTGATAGATTTAGAAGTTTGTCGGTGGTCACCCGTGAATGAGTTGCAGGGACTTCTCGTGAAAGATTATTTTTTTTATTACCTTTATTTTTTTATAATATTATTTTTTCGATTTTATTAAATAAATATGGATTGAAAGAGTGACTTAATTTATTTTATTATTTATTATTTTTATTAAGTATTATTTTTATCTTAGAGTTTGTTACAACTTATTATTGTCCAGTTTTTTTTTTTTTGCTTATCGGTAAGTGTTAACTTGGGATAACTATCTTTGAATTGTGAAGAAGAGAATTTTGCTAAGGTACCGAACAAAATGCAAGGTGCACCTTAACGTAATAAGTGAACGAATTAAATTGAAAAGAAAAGGATCGGCATATTAGTTAAATATAAATAAAAACGATTGAATAAAATGGGAATTTGGTGACTAAATTAAAATAAATTAAAGATTGACATATAAAGAGGAAAAGGATTTTGGTTGCCATAAAATAATATAAAAATTGATGATATTAAGAATTTAAGAAAAACAAAAGGAAAATACGAATATAATACTTGCGAAGTTTATTATATAATAATCTTGGTGGTAATGCTAATATAGATTGTGTGTGTTTTACATCACGTGACATTTGGTATATATAGTTTTTATATTCATATTTGATTTTTTTTTTATTGGATATTTATACTATTCTACTTTCATATATTTGTATTGAATCTTTTTTCATTAATTGCTTCCATAATTGGACTATTGTTTGTTTTTTTGAATTACCTTTCTTTACTGCTGCTTCTAATGGTTCAGAGTTTGCATAGTTTGTGATCAAGCTCTCCTGAGGATAATTTTGAGAGTCAGAGTATTTTAGAATCATATCCTTTTCTTTTAGTGAATAATAGATATGGTAGATTTTTCTTGTGTAAGTACTTAAAGTAGAGTGAGTAGTTTTATTTAATTGGGATGATTTCGTCATATATGCATCATGACGAAATAATGGTGTTAAAAAGTTGAAATCGTGAGTGTGATAGTGATACTATTGTAATTTGGGTATTGATTAAAAGAGGCGTTATTTTGTATATTTTAATTTTTCTCTATTCGGTGTGAAAGTGTCTCCGTTCTCGGTATATTCATTTTTACATATTCATCGTGTCATTTTTTTCAGTAAATGTTGTAGGTGTAATAGAGGTATATGTTTTGAAGCCTGTAAATAAAATCGTTGTTCATTTGCTATATTTGGCGTTTTGCAAATAATGACAAAATAACTTAAACAGTTCCATGTGGTCATTGTGCGGCTTGATGCCCTGAAAGATAGCCTTCACGATAAAATTCAAATTGTATAGGTTTTAGATCAGTAAATCCACTACATGTGCTTTTACATTAAAGTTAACATCTGTTTCTGTTTACGCTCAAAATTTTAAGATAGTGAGATATTTTATAAAGTCTTTGAAATGATGAATTATTATCAATGGATTATTGATTTAAATTTGGTAAAGTTTTATTTATGGATATATTTTTAAGACGTTATTCTTTATTATGTTCATATTAAGGAGCGCAAGAAAGTTTATACCTCATTAAAATGTGCAATCAAATCAGTAATTATATTTAAATAGGAGCGGCAGGTGTTTCGGTTTTTTGGTTTGAAGATAAAATAAAGCTATGAAGGATTTCTCTGTTTGCCAATGTGGCCGCAATGATTGATTTTCTTTGCAGAGCTAAGATGGTGTTTAATTATAACGGAAGATTTCTGTCATTTCATAAACTTGAAAAGAAAGTAAGAAGGCGCTGTTCTTTAACTCCAAGTCACAAAATGAATGTTGTTGTGAACGATTTGAATTGCGTAAGAAGCATGGTTGATTATGTTAAAAGCCAATGATGCGGTTTCGAAAGAAAGGTTATGAAAATATTAGGAGGATCAAAGGAAGACAATGTTTATACTATGATGAAAAAAAGTGAGTGAACAGTTTTGAAGGAGAATAAACAGGGCACTGTGCAAGGAATAGATAACTCTTCTAGAAGAAAGGTAGAAAGATTAAGAAAGAATAAGGGAATCTCATATAATATGAATAGGATCGGTACATTTGTGAAATGTTGAAATGATGTTAGCATAATAACAGATTACTCACGGATTCAGTAGCACTTCACGGTAAATCTAAAGAAGACAACAGCAATGTCAGATCACTTTAGAGCATCAAATGCCAAATCTTTCCGTCTCATAGGCTGAGTTTTCTCGCGATGACTGAACAGATAGAACATGATACAATATATAGAGATGGTTGATCGATCGGGAGATATCATACTGTAGCAGAAGTAGTTGAATGGAAGAGATTAGGGAAAGTTTAGAATATAAGGGTGTCTCAGAGATCAGGAAACGGATTCAGGGGCTACCCAACTGTCGTAAAACATTCCGAGTTTTGATAAGAATAAAAGATAGTTTAGAGGAAAGCAGATAGTGATGTGAGATAGCGATCGAATTATGAAATTTATTGAAAGAAGAAGGACGCGTGTATCATAACGTTGCATTCTATTACGGGACCAACCCACCTACTGGAGGGAGTCAACTCTCAGTGGTGATAGGGGAGGGGCGGACGAGGGTCTATTCTTGGAATCCACCTTCCTACCATATCACACTTTAAACTTACACTCTGATCATTCGTTCTCTTCTCATCACAACATATACCTAAAAAACATCGATCCTGTTCAACATGCTTCTCATCACTATATCTACACTCGACACCTAACCACCACCAAAACTTCTTTTAACTACTTTTCATTTTCAAAACCTTTTTACACCCTCAATCCATTCCTTCAACTTTCTTTAGATTCACACACAACCAATAACTCCTAGCGAACAATAGCAGAGCGCCTTTCATTCTCCGTCAGTCATACACCCTCTCTCATTTATCATGTAATTGGTTTATAACAAAAAGTATTATATGCTGTCAAGTTATTGTTCTGGTTTACAATTAAATAATCTTTTTATAAGAAATATTAGACGTTTTCCTACTAAAACTTACACGAAAAATACAAAAATATTGGATTATAAAAATAAATTTTGCTAAATACAGAGCAATTTTACTTTTTGGAGGCAAATTTTGCAGGAAGAAGCACCTCAAACATGATAGTCCCGAAATTATACATTGAATTGAAGAACTGTAATTTTTAATTATATATAATTGTAATAATGCTTCCGACATTTTTTTTTTAAACAATATGGCCAATCTGCGATTGTAATAATTAATAAATTTCAGTTTTGTTTAAAAAAAAAATAGTTAAACGACGATTTAACCTGTAAAAGATTTGGTATTTAGGTCCAAACAATTATCCTTTCCACAGTTGCTTTATATGTAAAACAAATAATAGATCCAGTTCAATGATAAACAAGAAAAATAAAAGCAAATTAAATTGCTGTGGATAGCTTTAATATTAGAAGATGAAGTCTAAAACGGGTACAAATCATTTAATTCTCTCAGTTTAAGTCCGGGTATAAACTAAGTACTATAAAATAAATTAATCTAAATTGTCATAAAAAATATCATACCACCGAACTCAAGGTGCGTAACTAATACCGTGAAACAGAGATGAGTAGAAGAACATGACGCAAGTCGAAAAGACAGCCCAGCCTTACCGCTCCCTTTATACCTTTAGGTGAGAACTCGTCGCAGTCAGAAAATCATCCTAGAGCTTCCCGACCGCGACGGACCTCACTTATGATCTCGTCAAAAAAACAAAAAAAATATATATATATATATATATATATATAGTATATATAATTATATAAGTATTATTATAGTATATATATATACTATATATATATATATTATATACTATAATAATATATATATATGATATTAATATATATATATATATTATATATATAAATATTATATATATATATTAATATATATATCTGTATATATAATAATATATAATTATATATATATATATATATATATATTAATATATTATATATAATATATAATATATATATATATAAGTATATTATATTACCGGTACCTAAATCTTCTTCCCTCTTTGCATTATAAAAGAATATAATATTTAAAGGAACAAAAAAACAAGTGAAATATACATGTGAAGCAAAAAAAATTATATTTTTGAGCATCTCAAGCCGGATACATGAATTTAAAAGGGGCTTGAAAAATAAATAATAAGAATAGAAAAGTTTCTTTTTTTAGAAAAAATAATTTTCCTGCTTCATAAACATGCAAACAAACCTCTTAATACAATAACGCATCCGTTTAAACATTGCCTTCATTTAAATATCTAAACTAAAGCTTCAGTCTCCTATGCCTACTACTGCCACCACTACTGTCTACGCAATAATAATATACAAGTATACATTGAATATATAAAATTTTAATAATTCATTATTTTAAAATAAATTCAGTACGTGTCGTAACAATGCAATGTTCATTTTACACTAAACTTTAATAAGATCAAATGTTTTTTATGTTTTTCTGTGAAGTTGAAGTCTTTACTGTGTGGGTTCGATAGGTTAACTCTTAAACTAACTCTATATTAAAACTTATCACAGTAAGAAACATTTAAGTGGTTTTTCACTGTGGGGTCGAAGGTGAACTCTATACTTGTTATCATTAATACTTTTATCACAGTAAGAACACTTAAATGTCTTTTGCACTCTGTGGTTTGAAGGTGGGATTCTTAAAGATCCCCTTCGCAATTAAAACTTTATCACAGTAACAACATTAAATGTTCACCAGTGTTGGTTCGAATATGGCTGTCCTAAATTAATTGTTGTGATAACAACTTTTATACAGTAGAGAACACTTAAATGTTTTCACCAATGTGGGTCGAATGTGGATCTAATATTAATTCTTTTTGTTTAAACTTTTATCAAGTAAGACCACTTAAATGTTTTCAACCTGTGGGTTCGAATTATACTTTAACCCACGTTCACTAACCAAATTTTTGGTACATAAGAGCGAGTAAACATGCTTTATCAGTACATATTACACTTTTCAGTTTCCACTAAACGGATATTTCTTTCTCAAAAATTTGTTTTCAATGTCTTTGTCATTTTATATTTTTATTAAGCAAAGCTGGAACAGGAACCATAAAGCATTGCTGATGTTTTGGTATCAAAATTTCTGGACTTAGAAAAGTAGCTCTGACTCATATTAAGTTTTTCCTTTGGTAGGGCACCTTCTGGTTTTCTTTAACTGAAAATTAAATACAAAATACAACAAACAAGATTAAATAGATTTAAAATGAAAATAATCCATTTATGGAGATGGGTTTTAGATTAAAAATAATAATAATTTTAATCCTCCACCATCATTACTATTTTGGTCAGCTAAATAAATTTAATAGTTTCGTCCCTGTGAACAAATTATGACTAATAATTTGAGAAATTATGTATAATGTAACTTAATCAGATTATAAAAGGTAATAACGTCATTTAAACAATGAATCACAGCATACATAAATTAATCGCTCATAATCCGAAAACAATAAATTTTTTATGACTTCCGGGTAGCATGCTTATGCCTAGGTACCAACATCTGTAACTCGAAATCCTTTGTATACAAAAATTGTGATTGATTGACAGCGGAATTTAAAAAGTTTTTAATTTGACGTGAGAGAGAGAGAGAGAGAAGAGAGAGAGAGAGAGAGAGAGAGGAGAGAGATAGAGAAGGAGAGAGAGAGAGAGAGAGAGAGAGAGAGAGAGAGAGAGAGAGAGAGAGAGAGAGAAGAGAGAAAGAGATAGAGAGGAGAGAGAGTGAGAGGAGGAGAGATTAGAGAGGAGAGAGAGAGAGAGGAGAGAGAGAAAGAGAGAGAGAGAGAAGGAACGAGAAGAGAGAAGAGAGAAGAAGGAGAGAGAGAGAAGAGAGAGGAGAGAGAAGAAGAGAGAGAGAGAGAGAGAGAGAGGAGAAAGAGAGAGAGAAGGATAAAGAGAAGAAAGAGTGGAGAAGGAGTGAGAGAGAGAGAGGAAAGAAGAGCAGAGAGAGAGAGAAGAGTTAGAGAGAGAGAGAGAGAGAAAGATGAGGAAGAGAGAGAGAAGAGAGAGAGAGAAGAGAGAGAAGAGAGAGAGAAGAAGAGAAGAAAGAGAGAGAGAGAGAGAGAGAGATTCAGAGAGAGAGAAAAGGGAGAGAGAGGGAAGAAGGAGAGAGCTAGATAGATGAATTATAGAGAGCGAGAGAGAGAGAGAGAGAGGAGAGAGAGAGAGGAGAGGAGGAGAGAGAGAGGATGAGAGAGAGAGGAGAGAGTAAAATTAAATACTCTTTCAGTATAATCCTCAAATACAAAGACCAGACAATGTAAGAATATGGGAGACGTAAGTGATGGGTGCGTTGGAAAATGAAACTTGCCTGAATACTAGAGATGGGACATATAATCTCATCCGTCCATAATGGCATGTTTTTCTCAATCGTTCATTCGTTTCGTCTAATGTCTGGCCGTGATTTAAGTGAGGGGAAATTTAGAAAGTAGAAACCGAAGGAAAATTATTTTCTGCAACTTAGTGTTCCTGCATCATAATTTTAATACCAGCTAGTGGATAACAACTATTTTGTTCAATTCCAGAATAAAGTTCTTCGCATATTAAAATTTTTTAAAATCTGTTTGAAGAATACTTACTATATAGTTGATAACTTAAAATAATTCGGTTGTTCATATCATAAATAATATTTTATATTAAACAAATATTATTATTATTATTAATCAAGAGAAATTGTTGTTGTTGTGTGTTTGTTGTTGTTTGTGGTTTTGTGTTATTGTTATTATTTATTATATTATTATTATTATTTTATATTATATATGAATTATTATTATTATTATTATTATATTATTTATCACCGTTGCTCTCTCCCAAGGGGGTAAAGTGCGTGCATTGCACCGGAAACAGAAAAGTATTCAGAATATTGACCAGTCATATACTTTTCGTGAGAATAATCGTCACATAGGCCAATAATCCAACCGTGAGTTCACGGAACTTCACTATGTGCAATTCTCGTCAATGTGGGGTTCAATGCCTTTGGCTCAAGTGGCCACAACCATACCCATTCACAAAATCCCGCCATTCACATCCTATTATGCACCTTTCTTCTCGCTTAACTCAGCTAAAATTTCTCTCCTTCAGGCAATTCTTTACTGACTCAATCCCTTTTCTTCGCACCTCTACCCCGCTGGTCAAGTTTCCCAGCAAAATTTAACCACCACTATTCATGCCGCTTAACAATATCCGACTATCATTTGCATACTTTTCCACTGACCAATCCCTCCTAATACTTGTTATTTATTTTCTCATTTGGCCTCTTTCTCACAGACCCAACATAAACTCTTATATAAGTGTCATTCCTCTTTTTCAATTCTTTCTCTAGACACCTAACACGAGAACAAAGATTGTCCATGCTAATACTGTGCTTTAGATCTATAGCTCTTCCCAGACTCATAGTTCACTGACTGGCTCACGAATACATACTGGGGCGGCAATAGTAGCAGTGAGGTCGATATCATAATCAGAAGACTGCGGTGACAGACCTCATTACAATAGCGTCACGCCCTTGAAGCGGACACTAAGTAGGAGTAGAACTCTTATGCTCAGCTCCTGACACGGCGAAGTCAGATCGTAGTATACTACTGGACGAGCCAGCACTCTGCCATTCACAACTTTCCTACTTTAACTCTGCATCATCCGTTCTTTTTCATCCAACATATATTCCTAAATATTTAAACTCAAGAACTTGTTCCAGTTTGCTCAACATCTAACATGAACTAACAACGAGACTGGAGTCACTGCACAACATAACCTTACTCTTATTAATGTTACTTTCAAACCCCTTTTCTTTTACACACACTGCCAAATACCAATATTCTTCAACTCTCTTCAGATTCGCATCACAAAACACATCATCCGCATTATATAAGTAGGGCCCCTCCACCTCTCGCATTTTTCATCATTCTATACTACGATCCGCCTTGCCACCCCACCTTCTCTATATCTTCAACCCATCCATATCATAAATGAATAACGCAAGGAGACATAACACATTCCTGATACATCACTCCGCTATTAATCATAAACCAATCAACTTCGACTCTATTTATTTCTTACAATCACGCTTCACTATCATCCATATGTACTTTTGATTTCATTCAGATTAAGCTTAGCCACCATACAACAGTATACTAACACTGCCATAGAGCTTCCCTATTACTTCTATCATACGCCTGTTTCAAATATATAAAACCTAAATACAATCTATTTCTTCTTCTACCTTCATTCTCAATTCATTTGCTCATTAAAGATGTGATCATACTCCCTCACCACTTCTATATCACCGTTCTCTCACCAATCATTTCCTTCAGGTCACTCGATCGGTGCACTTTTTCGATCAAAGATAGCCGTGCGGTATGGGAGATGAATAAATGATCTTTCCCTACACACCAATAACTATTCCGCCTATATTCCCAGTACATTACCCCCTTTACCCTTATATAAGGGTACTCATTACTGCTCGTCCTCAACTCTCGAGAACTATACACTGCTGCATAACTCCATAGAAGCTTATGTTACAAGCAACTTTCAAATCAACTCAATCCCATCTCGAACTCCATTCTCTGATCATTCACAGTAATCTCTATACGCTGGCAGATTTACCATTTTCAACGTTTCTCCTCTCACTGGTCTAACACATTATTCGATCTTGAACTAATTGACCGTTCTTCCTCCAAAATACCTATTGCTTTCTGCACCATAACTGCAGTAACATTCACTATCACCTCTTTCATTACTGCCAATGTTATGCAGGTTTTCAAAGTGTTCCCACTACACTCCCCTCATCACATTCATCAATTACGAAAGCACCGTCCCTATTTTTTATACAGATTCCCCTTATTCTCATTCTAACCTACGCGGTCGCTCTTTCCAGGAAGAGTCCATATCCTTTTAAATTTCGCATTCATCCCGTAAATAAAATTTTTCATTTACCTTCTTTTCCTCTATCAATACTTTTATATATTACCTTTCCTCTTTTATAATTCAGAGCATGTTCTCTTTTTTTTTTGTAAACTCAAAATGGCTTTAGTAAATAGTCAAGCCAGACGCTTCTTTTTAGCTTTAACGCTCGTGCATACTCTTCATTCCACCACCACTGCTACATTTCTTACTTCCTACTTGTCACATCCAATACCTTCTTTGCAGCCGGTTAGACAAGAACCGCCTTCCCCTTCATTGCTATCCAAGATTTGTTTCAGTATTTCTAAAACTTGATCACATTCAACCTGATTTTACCTGCGAGCGCTCTTAATTAAATACTTTTCCTTATTACTTTTGTTCACAAATTATTTTCTTGTTCTCTTTATCTCTTACACATTAAATAAATAATTATCCATTTAAATGAAGTTATTTAAAGCCAGGATTGTAAAATGATAACAAAACTTCTACTGTATTAAAATGCGGTTCTAATGTATTCAACAGTAAAATAAACAAAAAGGGAACACAATTTAATTTATCCTTATTAAAATAGTATGTTAAACGAATTCAAATATAGGAAATTTTTCAAATAAACTATTCAGTTAATGCGCCAATCGTCAAATTATTAAAATCCGTCCATCGTCAAAAAGTTCTATATCGTCCTCACTTACAGTGATTTAACCTTCACTAGCAAATTTCCACGATCAGACTATCAGAGCTAACATCTGATAATAGTTTGTAAGCAAAAAGAACAAAGATCCAAAGTATCATCATTGTTGGTGGCTTGGTGAATGTAACAGAACAAATTTTGTGCAGTCTTAAGACCGAGGTTTGAGGAATCAGTTTGCCCTGCTTAAACTTTTTTAAACAGATGATATTTGTAAAAAGTAAATATATGTTAAAGAATAATTTTATACTTAAATTCTTTGTTACAGGTCGTTTATAAGTAATATTGTTAATTTTGATAGCATTGAACTAGAATGTAATTTAAACCAACTTCTCGATTTTATTCATGGTCGCACTCAGAGCATTTAATAATTTTTTCCTCCTCCTTTAAAGGGTTTAGACATCCCACCGTCCTCAAACATTGAGTCAAAGGCTGGCACAATGGACTTATAATTTTCTTCCGCTACATACTCACATACATCAAACTAATTTACCTTCATAAATCTTCTTTACCCCACGCCTACAACATATTTCAGATGCTATTCTGTCTAATTGGAGAGATCCTTGCTTGTAAGTGGGCGATTCTGGTTGCTTTATAATTCCAAGCACCCCTGGGACACACGGATATCTTCATTACATATATTCCAAAATCGCGCCCATCCTACCACTCGGTATCTCTCAAAAATTCCCTAATCTTCAAAGCCGCCCACCACCACTCAGCCGTATCCCTCATTGATTCCCAAAGCGCTACTAAGGGCATGCCTCACCACAGGTACTCATACAATTTCCCCCACGCGCCATCAGACACGGTATTACGTGACGATCACCTATCATTCGTAAATTTTGAATTTGATTTTACTTTAATTATTTCAAAACTGCCATGATCCATTTTAAATTCTTGAACCTGTGTGACCTTCGAATTGAGTTCCAACTCAATGCTTTTCATAGATTTTTTTCAAACCTCCTAGTTTTCAATCATTTGGTTCTCCTTGCTTGAACGTGGCTTCGTTCTTGAAAGGCTATTTATCTTTTTGGTCATGCTTTCCTCTCTCGCATTGTGTCTACATCACTAAATGTGAGTCTATTAGATATATAAAAAAAGATAACGAGATGCTGGTCACTTAAAAATAGGTAACTATATTATATTTCTTATTCAATAAATTATTTTATTTTGCAAGAAGTACGTTAAAATTGTATTAGAATTAAAAACTACTGAAATTAATGATCTATTTCCCAAAAATAATAAAATAATAAGAAATACTACTGAGTATCGAAGCTGACCGATATATAATTATAATAAATAATAAAATAATAATACGTATATATACCTATTAATAATAATAAGTTTTGAAAAAGCAATACATCAGATTGAAAATTGTGAAATTTATTTGTACACAATACAAGATTGATCAGTATAATGATTTAAATGATAAGTAAACCAAGGTTTAATAGTTTCATGTGGAGGGATAGAAAATGGAATTGTTTTTTCTCCTTTTTATGTGCTGCACACGCAGAGAGAACAAATGAATTCAGAAAGTGAATAAATTGGAGGAATTAATGTCACTAAAGCCGGACAAGGAGAGAAAAGAAATTCAGAAAATTTGATGAATAGAAAAATAAAATCAGAAATGTGATGTTATTTAAAAGGACTGAAAGCCACAGGTTCCCAACAAATGGATTAAATTAACAGGAAAGGTATTTGAAGCAATGAGGTTTGACCTATGACGAAATATGCTTTCGTGGAGAAAAATAAGATTATAAAAAGTAGTAAACTTTTCCCACCAAAAATTGATTTCTGGAATTCTCTCTTATTACTGATTAGAAAAGGGTCTTATCTTGAACAGAAGGGAGTTATAGGATTCCAAAGAAACGGTTGAGTAACCTCCCAAAATTGCGACCCTTTCTTAATTGGTATCTAAAAGATTGCTACTCTAAAAATATCATTAGCTTTTAAAGTGTTAACTTTTATGTCCATTTCCCTAAGTTTCTTTAATTTTTTGAAACATATCATCTGTATTAGAACATGATTCATATTTAACACTTTTGCGATTCTCTCGTTATAAAAAGCATTGATATTAGAGATGTCGGTTGGGGAAATAATATCTACAATGAAAATGTTTTTATGGCTCAGTTCTTTATTTTCAATTTTCATCTTGCCACAAAGTCGAGGTAGAAAATTTTTTACTTGATCAGTCATTTGTGAAGACCAGACAAATTTACCTTTCAACTTCTGTTATACCTAACCTTCTCTTTCCCAGATCTGGGATAAGGTGCGCCTACAAAGCATCGTAAAGAAAAGAGTAGTGAGAATATGAAAATTGTCGAAAAGAAAGCCCCCTTACCAGCCCCTCTGTACCATTAATTAGTGAATAACTCGTCACAGCTTGAGAAGATCCACCCTGAGATGCATTCATAGGACCGCGAAGCGTTATGGCGCTTAGTAAACGCACGGAACTCTACTAAGTATGGTAAATTGTCGTAATGTAAGGTTTCATACTCCCTATTGGCCAGGTGGGCCATCACCTATGCGCTCCCATCAAAACCGGCCATTCTCATTCCTATTCTAATCAGCCTTCTATCTCGCCTGCCCGAAAACCAAATTTTCTCTCCTTTCAGTACTATTACGTTCAAATGCGGAGCTCGATTCCCTTTTCTCTTCGGTTCACCCAGTACGGCTCGGTTCCCAACACAACTCACCCATTATTATTTATTCCCGTTAACCAATCCGCCTATCAGTTTCACCTTTCCCACATGACCAATGGACCATCTCAATCATCCTTTCAATTTATTATCTCATTTACGCCCATTGTCTTTCACACAACACAACATCTCTAATTAAAGTTTCAATATTCTCTCATTTAATAATTCTTTCTCACACGCTAGCATTTGCTCCTTTAATATTGTCCTATCCTGAACACATTGACGCTTTAGATCTATAATTCTTATTCCAGACCAGTCTCACTAATCTGCATTAACACAGGTAGCAGCATACCCTTAACTAACAGAAATACCCGTATGTTGTAGACCTGCGCACTCAAGACTTAGTCCCTTAATCACCATATCGATTTAAACTTGCACCAGAGAAACCTTCTCGCTGCCATTTTCACCCACCTTTTCCTACTTCACAACCTTCATCATTCCCTTCCGTTCGGTCATATCCGAACACAATTTTACTCTAAATTAATATTACCACGTCAGTAACACGTTGCCTCCAGTGCCTCACGCATCTACATAATATCAACTCGAGGACTGTCCTCTACTGCACCAACCCTATACTTAACGCCTTCATTCGTATCTTACGTTTTACATTTCAAACCCTCTTTGGACTACCCATACCGCTGCAAAATATCCTACCGAAGACGCATAACTCAAACTCTACTTTAGCATTTCCGCCCAACATGCAGAAACCAACTCATTCCTGCAATATAATGGTAAGGGCAACCACCTCCACTCATCTCCATTCTCCTCATGCATTCTAACGATATCTACCGAATTCCTGCCATACCCCTGACCGGTCGATTTTCATAACCCCCCGCCCATCCATAAGTAAATTTGAATAACCAAGGAGACATAACCAATCCCTTGTCTCAGCCAATCCGCTATTGAAATCCTAAAACCATCCACCATGTTGACACCACTATTTTTCTTACTACACACGCTTCACTATCGTCATAACATACTAGTTTGGATTGTCATTCAAAAGCCTAACCTACCAACAGTAACAATATCACCCTGTCACTATACCTGCATAAAGTCCCTATTATAACTCTCGTATATCGTACGCTGTTGCAACTAATCCAATAACCTAAAATATAAATTTTAAATCTTCTCCCGAGGCCATTTCTCCCTCAATTCATGCTTGTGCAGATTTCACCAAAGTGCTCTTGTCCACACTCCCACGTCACACCATTTCATCAGTGTACAAATGCACCATCTATATATTACTTTAGCCAGATTCCCCTTATTCTCATTCTTACCTCGTCGCTAATGGCTTCCTCAGAAGACGATTCCTATTCCCCTTGTATGATCTCAATTCATTCTCTTCCAATGTTCATTTTTACCTCTTTGTTTTCTTCCTCGCTATCTATGCACCTTTTGTGATTTCTTTTTTCGCCCTTCCTTAATAATTTAATCCAAGCATGCTCTTTTGAAACGTTCCATCATTTGTATGTTTAAGTACATTCACCAATGTCTTCCTCTTTTTACCCTTCTATAAATACCCGCTTTCATGATCAAACCCACCTTCTGTCATCTCCCACCTTCCATCCGATCGCGTGTTAGACAAAATCTATTGCCTCACTTTAGCACGATCCTACACACTTCTTTTTCCTTTGCACTACTGTAACAACGTTGTTCGCTTCATTTGCCCCCAAGTTGTGTCAGTTCAACTTGTTCACTTCAAAATACTCGATTTTACTAGCGAGCTCTCTTACAATTACTCTTATCCTTAATTGTCCTTGCTCACAGTTAACTTCTCAGACTCTTAATTTTAGACGTACTTTTTTCCTGTTCTCGTATCACCTTACCTAATCCACCAAGCTCAGCTACTACGCGTTAATGTTACATTAGAAAACATAATGATTCGATATCCCATTCCTAAACCCCTCACTGTAGATGTTGTAACATCCAACCAGTCGTATATCTTTCAACATCTTCCATTCTTCACCTCAACCACAGAAAATCTAATCAATACTTTTCACTTTCGATAAACCATCTCTCCCTACCCAAACTACTTATATAAGGATCTATGGATCTCTTCGTTTTAAAGAGAAGAATAGTATTTACATTTACACCACATTACCTCTCCTCTATCAAAGAAATGCAGTCGTACCGTTCTACATTCTCATTTCCTCCCGCACCCACATCCAAAACACCTGTTATAAACTATCCCTTTTTTGATCAAAACTATCATGAACCATGTCCCGGTCCTCCCACACTTACTCAATGTGAAAGCTCCTACTGCCACTCCATCGTCAGAACATCAATGATCAGATTACCCAAAAAAGTCGCTAAATCTCTCTTCATCGTTTCCCCCCG
>JABUQX010043875.1:2500-17500 GCA_015478945.1 Trachelipus rathkii
TTTCGTATTTTCTCAAACCAGATAATAAAATAAATAAAAGAAAGGGAACACCAAAATCAGAATATACCTACAAATCGAGGACCAAAATTACGGTACTAAAATTAAAACCCAAAATTTTGTAACTATATAAAATGAAATGATACACCAAAACCCTAGGATATACATAAAACGCCTTTAAAAAAAAATTTTAAACTCCTGAAATTAAATAATTTAAATTTTAATAAACCAACGCCACTCGTAGAAAATCTAAACACTGATCTTCGTTACAAATGGACCCAAAAAAATAAAAAAACAAAAAGATTTCCTGAAAAAAAAAACAACCAGATTACATTCATAGTTTCCCATAAAAATAAAAAAAATCAAAAGCATAATTTTATCCAACCCATGATAATTATATACGGTATATGTATGAAATAAAAATTTCCTTCAAAAAGAAATTTACCTAATAACATTGCCTCCTGAAAAAAAAACAACCAGATTACATTCATAGTTTCCCATAAAAAAAATAAAAAAATCAAAAGCATAATTTTATCCAACTCATGATAATTATATACGGTATATGTATGAAATAAAAATTTCCTTCAAAAAGAAATTTACCTAATAACATTGCCTCCTGAAAAAAATTTACATTCAAAGTTAAAATTAAAAAATCAAAAGCATAATTTTATCCAACCAATGATAATTATATACGGTATATGTATGAAATAAAAATTTCCTTCAAAAAGAAATTTACCTAATAACATTGCCTCCTGAAAAAAAAATTTACATTCAAAGTTAAAATGACTTTCTAAAAGAGAAAAAAAACATTCAGAAATTAAAAATACTCCAGTGATGTAGCCTTTCTCAAAAACACAGAAGATTTTATAGAATAATTGCAAAAAAAAAAAAATCTTTTGACCTGACTTTGTTACACAGAGGCCAAAACCGTTTTTATAAAACCTCATAAAACCTCTTTACAAATAAAAATCAAATAACCACCTGCAAATCATATAAAAAAATAAAAAAAAATTTTTCCTCCCTTTTTAGATATTTAAATAAAATAATATTTAGCAGGGATTTCACCTTTTTCACCATGGCTAGCAGCCCTAATAATAACAATACTAACAATAATAATATTAATAATATAATAATAATACTCAGCAGGGATTTCACATTTTTCACCTTAGCTAGCTGCCCTAACATAGCTAGCTGCCCTAATGATAATATTAATAATATTAACCATAATAATATAAATTAGATGTAAAGGACCCAACTAGAAATACGTTAGTAGTTTTTTTTCAGAAATCTCGTATGGCTAAAAATAAATATAAATATTAAAACTTTGAAAAACACTAAACAGTTAGAGGAAGCTAGATGTATATAGCCTGTGCGACAAGAAGGATTTCTACTTGCAAATAAGATTTTTATGAAAACTTATTTCAAGTAGTAAGAAAATAAATATAAAGAAATTAACTTTGAATAAACACTAAATAGTTAGAGAAAGCTAGATGTATATAGCCTGTGCGACAAAAGGGTTTCTACTTGCAAATAAGATTTTTATGGAAGCTTATTTCAAGTAGTAAGAAAATAAATATAAAGAAATTAACTTTGAATAAACACTAAATAGTTAGAGAAAGCTAGATGTATATAGCCTGTGCGACAAGAAGGGTTTCTACTTGCAAATAAGATTTTTATGAAGCTTATTTCAAGTAGTAAGAAAATAAATATAAAGAAAGTAACTTTGAATAAACACTAAATAGTTAGAGAAAGCTAGATGTATATAGCCTGTGCGACAAGAAGGGTTTCTACTTGCAAATAAGATTTTTATGAAAGCTTATTTCAAGTAGTAAGAAAATAAATAATTAAAATTAAAACTAAGACTAGTCACTTGGGTCCCGATCGTCACTACCCAAGGAGTTCTATACGGTATATGGGCTTTAATTCACTGCCGCTATACATAAAAAAGAAAAAAAAATCAGAGGTTAATTTATTTTTAGCAAAATTTTAAAGTTATTGGAAAACCAAGGAAAAAGAAAAAAAAATTGTTTTTTTTTAAAACGTGGTTTACTTACCAGAACAGAAATTTGATCAAATCGGAGTTTAAGAGCAACGCAACAGTTCACCATATTTCGAATACAAAAATGATGCTTGTAGCGCTTTGCCGACCGGCGGGAAAGGGGGGAGGGGGAGGGATGGTATTCAGTTGGGGAGAAGATTTCCAACTCCCGCGAAAAGTTTTGGGGAAATAGATAGTTAAATTTCCTTGCAAAACTTTTAGTGAATACAACTTTCAATAAGTTTTAAATTACAAAGAATATTTCAAGTAGAAATTACGAAAGATATAGAAATCGTCAAACTACGCCGAGCGAAAGTACTAGGAATATTTATTGTAAAAACAGGTGAAATCTGGAAACTTTTTGCAGGGGTTTTTCCTGATAGTAATAGGATGGGGAGGTGGGGAGCATCAGGCGACTGCGTTACTGACCAATCGAAAAATTGGGAAGAAAAAGGGGGGGTATAAGTTTTATCTACTTTAAGATATTTATCAAAAAAAATAAAGATTAGGACTGTTTTGAAGAAAGCATGGGTTTTTCAAAAACAACTTTCTATACAAAAATGTTATCTTTTGTATAGAGTTCCCCTTGCCAGAAAAAATTTTCTGTCTTAAACGATCTTGGCAGAAGGGTTTGAGTAGATTGGCTCTATTTCGGGATACACTGGTGGAGTTGTTTTAGGCTCTGGTAATGGAGCTCTTTGAAGGACGATATGCTGGATGCTCGGTACTACCGAAGGGGCTGACGGAGGGGCTACAGGGACTGCCTGATTTGGACGGAGTTTAAGATAAACGTAGTAAATTCCTGCCATGCAGAAAATTGCAATAAGAATAGAAAAGCCGGATATGGAAAATGAATGGATGTTGATTAATTGCTGAGTCTGTAAAGTTTTGTTTATGTTATCCAACGAAGCGTCCCAATGTGGGTGAATAGATTTTAATTTCAACTTGGAAGTAAAAGAAGTTATATTTGGAAGGAAGTCATGAGATGTCTCTAGGTGTTCAGGAAACTGAGGGCTTTTTGAAAGCCAGTTGGTCTGCAAGGAAGAGTGTGGAGGGTATTTGAAAGAGTAATTCTCAGATACCAGGGTGCATCCTTGGAAGAGGGAGAATAATGCACCAGTGCCTAAATTTGGCTGTTTCATAGGGCAAGAGATAGAAGCGGTTATAGGAGAAGGGAAGGAGATTAAAGTATAGTTTCCAACTTTAAAAGTGTAAGGTAACTGGTAAGGATAGATATTATAATTACAGAATGTAGTGTTGGGTTTAGAAAGTATGGCTGACAAGATACAATCTTGATAATCTATTTGATGTATAAGATTTGAAGGAAAGCAAATGTAATTATCGTTTGAGTGCTTGCAAATATCTTCTGAAAGACTTGTGCTGTAGGTAAATTTTAATGTTTTATGGTTTAAAAAGTAATATGGATAGGGGTTATGCAGTATGATTCTAGAATAAGTATCATTGAAAGGTGTTGGAAATGGGATGATGTTGAAAGCTTCATAAGGGGTTTCTTCGGAGAAGGGTATGATGGTGGATAATATGTAGGGGTGATTTTCTTGGATATAAGACCAGGAGAAAGTAAGAAATTGGTAGAAAGTTTCACGGTTGAGAGGAAGTATTGGTTGGTGATGTAGAGTTTGGCTGCTGTTTTGAATAAGTTCAAGTATGATGTCATATGAATACAAATTTAGAGGAGTGTTATGTGTTTTGGCGTTTTCCCAAATGTTCTGAACTGTCCTAATAAGATTATATATATTATCTGAAAGGGTCTTTTCTAAGTTGAGGTAAATGTTTAATTTTAAGATCTTGTTGAAGCTCTATTGAAGAAATTGATGAATTTACGTACTTTGAGATGATTGTTAAGTTATATCTGTTATAGCTGTTAAGGTGTTGGTATTATTATGAATTTGTTCTTTTAAATTATACAAGTGGGTTCGTGTATCTTGTAACATATCTATTCTTGTTTTGAGCTTTTGGATATCATTCATGGTGGCGGTTCCAAATAGGTATTGCAACGCTGACCCGCCTATGTCCATAAGACCTCTTTTGATTTTCCTGGGGTGTGCTGAAGGCTGAGGTTTTACATGAGATAGAACCCAGGGATCTTTTGACAAAGCTAAAAATTTCTTTTGACTTTCGTCCAATAACCTGGTTATATAACTTAATTCTGGGGAGGTATTATTTTCATCTTGGTAAAATCTACTTCTATACCGGTTTTGCAAATAAGGAATAAAAATAGATGTTAGGTTATTATTTTTGCTTACTACCCTTTGTATTTGTTGGTATATTTCCTGTGAGCACCTTAGGTCTGTATTGATTTCTAGATAGGAAGTGATGAATTTGATCTGTCCTATTCGTTTTGCTATGAATCCTGGGTGTACTTCATATTTGTTTTCTTTTTCCAGAGCAAAGGAAGTTGATAATATTATTTGAAAGAAGAACCAAAAAACATGCATGATTCCTGTGAGAAGATATATGAAAAATTTATGAGAGGTGGTTTATTGTGTAATGTTTGCTGTTGAAAAAAAAAAATAAGTATCTTATTACTTGAAAAATGTGTTTAACTTTTTCTATTATGCATATTTAAAATGTCCATTTTCAATATGTTTTTATATTTATACGTTGGTGTAAATGTATAAATTGTTCTCCCCTTGGGGGATTTGAAAAGAAAACCAAATAACTATTCATGGCTTGTGATGTCTTGGTGGAAAACCTCTTCCTCGAGGAATATTTTGTTGTGGTGGTAAATAATATTGTCTGCCACCTCTAGATATTGCTCTTTGTTGTCTGTCCCTTAAAGCCATGGGATGAGGGATGTTAGTGTTTCTCATTGGGAAATTTGGTACAAATGTGTGATCTCTAGATCTGTTATCTGGTGGGGAAGGGGGTGATGTATTTCTAGGCGTGGATGGGGGGATAGGAATTGTGTCCTGAGGAGACGGGAGTGGGATTGATGGAGGAGGTTGTAAAGGTTCTTGTGGGATAGGTGGAGGTGGTGGTGGTGGGCGTGGAGTTGGTATCGGATGTGCTACTTTGAAGTGATATTTTGGAGGTAATGGGGGTGGTGTTGGAGGTTGACTTTGAGTTGCTGAAGGCTGTAAGGTCGGTGCTGAAGGCTGAAAGTGAGGTGCTGAAGGTTGAATGTGAGGTGTTGAAGGTTGTGATGGTGGAGATTCATCAAAACATAATCTAGGGGGTATGTTGGTGGGAAACCCTTTAAAGGACATTCTCTTTGGAGGGGAGGGGGAGAAAAAGAAGTTTTTCCTTGGGCTTGGTAGGTGGGCGTGGGAGGTAGATTTTGAATGAGATTGAGTCGGGGGAGTTGAATGAGAAGTTGAAGGGAGTGGTAGATGAGAACTAGGTGAAGGAGAAGAAGAAGGTGATTGAGGTGGATGATGAGAAGTTTGAGGTAGGGGAGGTGAATCAGATTGAGGTGAGGAAGGGGAGTCAGATTGAGGTGGGGAAGGAGGGGGGGGAGGGAAGAGATTTCTCTGTGGTGATTGCAAGGAAGGTGGAAGTTGTCTCTTAAAATAGATGGTGTTAGGAATTGGTGGGGCAGGGGGAGGGGGTTGAATTTGTTGAATTAATTTAGAAGGGGGTTTATTAGATGGTACAAGATCACTCTTTGGTTTGGTAGCAGAAATTGGAATAGGTTTAGCTCTAAGTTTGGTGATTTTTATGTTGTCCCTATGCACAATAAAAGTTTTAGAAGTTTTTAAACATTGCAAAAGTAACTTATTGAAATGAACTAACTGTTTGACCAAGAACGGGCCTGTCCACTTCGAAAACAATTTCGGACTTTGCCCTGGTCTCTTTACGTCAATTACAAACACATAATCGCCAACTCTAATCGGAGTTGAAGTTGCTTTCTTATGTTGTTTATTCATTTGTGTTGTTGTTTCTTGTTGAAGGTGGTGGCGAGCCTGGTCTCGAATGAGATTAGCTCTTTCAGCAAGAGTTTGTATATATTCATGAATGGGTTTTTGAGGTTCTGATCCTTTAGTAAAAGGAGAGATGTAATTAGGAAGATCCCATGGAAGACGTTTGTTGTACGTGTACAATAAGAAATGTGGGGTGCAACCGATAGAAGAGTTAAAAGTGGAATTTATTGCAATTTGAGTGAAAGGAATTAATTTACCCCAGTCTGTGTGGTTCGAGTTGACATAGTGTCTCAAATGATTTGCAATCTTCAACATTTCTCTCTCCGAGAGTCCGTTAGCTTCAGGTCTTCGAACGACGATGTTGACTGCTTTTACACCCCACTGCTTGCAAATCTCTTTGAAGAAGGTAGAAGTTAGTTCTGGGGCCCTGTCAGACACTACTACTTCAGGCGTACTATGGCGACATATAACTCTTTCTAGCAATGCCTGTGCTATATCTTTAGCTGTGTGGTGAATGAGAGGGACGAGTTCCACGTATCTCGTGAGGCTGTCCTTCATCACCAATATATACTTGGCCTTAGTCTCTTTGCAGGTAGGTAGAGGGCCCAGCACATCGAGATGAAGTCTCGAGAATGGCTCTAGCGGGAGAGGGTAACTCTTTATTTCAGCAATCTTTGGCTTGTTACCTTTAACTCTCTGGCATGAGACACAAGTTGTGCAATACTCTTTCACCAGAGTATAGAGTTTAGGAAATATGTACTTTTCCCTGATTCTATACACTGTTCTCTCAATACCACAATGTCCAGATGGGAGAGAGTCATGGTTAAACTCAATGATAGAATGGATCATTGAGTCAGGTACCTGGAGTAAGAATGTGCCATCCTGTGTTGCATAATGCAAAATATCGTCAATAAGCACATGTGGAAAAGTGTCAGCAGTGGTGTCTTGTTGCTGGAGAGGTTTGTTATGAGAGATTAAAGGTTTTGCAAAATCATAGAGATCCTTCAACCTATTGCAGGCCTTTTGTTCTCTCACAAAGTTTTCTTTTGTTAGATGAAAACTTGTTTTTGGCAGAACTGTGTTCTGAGCGAGAGAGTATGTTAGAGGAGGGGGGTTTCTGCTTAAATAATCTGGAACCACGTTTAACTTTCCTTGTTTATAGACAATCGTGGGGTTAAAATGTTGGATGAAGAGATTCCACCGCTCGAGTCTCCCAGAAAGCTGCTTATGTCTGATAAGATGTATCAGCGGTTGGTTGTCGGTAATTATTGTTACCTCGTAGCCGAAGATCGTGTTCTTGAATTTGCGTAGTGCGAAAACTATAGCCAAAGCTTCCAACTCAAGAGTATGGTAGTTTGTTTCTGCCTTGGAAAGAGATCTTGAGATAAAGGAGAGGGGTTTCTCCTTATTGTTTTCGTCTAATTGGAATAAAACAGCTCCCAGAGCAATATTTGAGGCGTCCGTGTTGATGAAAAAGGGTTTGGTATAGTCAGGGTAACACAACTGTGGCTGTAACAATAACTTGTTTTTAAGTATTTCAAAAGCCTCAGCTTGCTCGGGACCCCAGAAAAAAGTGCTGTTCTTTTTGATGAGTTGTGTAATTGGCTTAATAGTTTCTGAGTAATGTTCCAGAAGATGAGAAAAATAATTAAGAAAGCCTAGTAAACTGCGTGTCTCTGAGACGTTGGTTGGCGGCTTGAAAGCTGTAAGAGTTTTAAGTTTTAGAGGGTCTGGACTTATGCCCTCTTTGGAGATTTTAAAACCGAGAAAAAGGAGAGAAGTTCTTAGAAATTTACACTTCGAAAGTTTCATTTTTAGCCTGTTTTTCCGAAATGCATCAAAGACCTTCTTTATGTTTTCAAGATGGTTTTCAAGAGAAGTTCCCATGATAAGAACGTCGTCGAGGAAAACTCTGCAGGCGTCGCCTAAGAGATGATGTAAACATAACTCCATTAGCTTTGCAAAAGCACTAGGTGCATTGCCTAATCCAAAATTCAAACGGGTTGGACAATATTGCCCTCTAGTAGTTCTAAATGCGAGGAGCGGTTGAGTTTCTTTCTCAATTTCCATCGCCGTGTAGCCCTGTTTAAGGTCAAGGGAGGTAAAGATGGAGCTGTTTCCCAAAGAGCTTAAAATATCATTAATACAAGGCAAAGGGAATCTGGTCAAAATGGTATGCGAATTCAAGAGTCTATAGTCGGCTACTACTCTTGCCGTCCCGTCTTTCTTTGGAATGATTAGGAGAGGAGCCGAGTGTTCGCTTGAAATGGGTCTTATGTAACCCTTGCGTAGAGAATCTTGCACCCATTCCTCTATAGTTTTTAGGTAGCGGTGGGGCAGTCTGTACTGGGGTCTGTACAGTACCTTTGGAGCGTCATCTTTGAGGGTCACTTTGAATTTCATTAAGGGACAAATAGGTACCTCGTCATCCTCTAAAGCGATGATGTCTTTATAAGACATGAGAAGATCCAACAAGTTTTCTAGTTGGTTCGGTTCTGTAAGCGCTGCACACTCATCTTCTTCATTTTTAAAAGACTCTTGAACGATTTCTTTATAAGTTTTTCGCAGTTGCGCTGCAGAAAGACCTTTTTAGACGATGAGGCTAAATTTACATGTGAAGTTTCAAAGGGGGTATCATGGGTAAAAAGAGGATTTGCTGTTGTCAAAAAGGAGTTTGTTTGCAAAGTGTGATGTGCGGCGGACATATTTATAATATCCAAAAGGACCTGGCCCTGTGTAACAGCGCTCATAACACTACCGATAAATATACAATTATGGAGGAATGACTTTTCAGAAGCCAAGATGAGGTGGTCAGGAGGGGGTGTGAAGGCTAAAGAAAGAGCATTTACAGACAGTGTGGTCTTTGAATAAGGATCAAGAGTGACATTGTCAATAATGCTTAATTTGTATATGGTATCTGTGTCTATCATAATATCATTTGCAAAGGTTGATTCATTTTGATATAGAGGCAAGGAAGTGTTGTGATTTACCTGAGGTTTAGGAAGGCTTTTACGTTGTGGGGGTATATAGGAATGAGAGGCATAGATATGTAAGCTGTATCAGACATAATAGAGATAGTGTTTTTGTGAGCTTCAAACCTAATATTTGGCTGAGTTAAAAAATTTGTACCTAAAAGTAAATCGGCTTTGAAGCCACAAAGAGAGTCGTCAATGACAATGAAATTTACTGGTACAGTTATGTGTTTAATGTGAATATTCAAAATGGCCGTACCTATTTGATTGAATATGTCCCCGGTAATCGACTTCAAAACAATTTGAGTTTTTGTTAAGGGGATGTTAAGGGCATATTTGCTTTCTAATTCTGAGATGAGGGAATGTCTAATGAGCGAGGAGTTAGATCCGCTGTCGACTAAAAAGCGTTTATTGTGTAAGGTATAAGTGTTAAAAGATATATCAGTATCAGAAAATAGGCTGGTCCTATGAGTGATTTGTATGTTGTCTTTTCATCTTTGATTATGTTTGTATTGTTTGCAAATGAAAGAGGAAGACAAAGTTAACTCCGATGGGATAGTGCTTTGAGAACTACTGTGTTTAGTGCTTGAAGTTGAAAAAGAAGATGATTTGGTTTGAGATAAAGTGATATTAGAGTTTATTTCAGGTGTGGTTTGAGTAGAAGGATTTGAAAAATCAGGTGTTGAGAAAGAGGGTTGGTGATGAGATTTAAAATTTTTGTTCTGTGGGTGTGTGTGGATCGATTCTTTTTCCTCTAAATGTGAATTAATAATGGGTGGTTTTGAGTTTGAAAATGGAACTGCGTCATTAGTGAAAGAGGAGTAATAAGTTGCTACTTTAGGAGGAGAGAGAGAGCTCATATTTTGATTAGAAGTGAAAATTTCAACTTGAGAGGAACTAAATGGAGGGTGAGGCTGTAAATAATTATCAAATGATGGTTCTGAGGGTAAACTATCTTGCACAGAAACATGAGTGTGAGTATCTAATAAAGAGTCTGAAAACAATGCCTCACTAAAATTTAAAATGGTATCTGAGGAGTCTTTTTGAAGGGGATGGGGAGGGGGAGGGGGAGTGCAGTGAGAGAGATTCTCGTGTGGAATAGTCAAAGTGTGGTCAGAAGGTAAAGAGAAATCTATACTAGGCATTAATGGTGGGGAGAGATCATAGTTTTTCATCAATACAGCGAAAGAATTTGTGGAATCTTTAAATTGGAATGGAGGTAAAATAACAGAAGTAGAGGAAGAGTTTTGAAACCTATGCTGAAAGTGTTTAAAATTTAGGCTCAATGTGCAATTTTCATTTACAATTAAATCCCTATCTAAAAGTAAATTTGGAGTACTATTATCTATTCTAGTGTGTGCTATGCTAGATATATTACTTTTGTCATGTGCTCTACCTAGGAAGCTTTTCCTTCTGTAGGGGTTGAAAGAGCGCATTCGGACCTCTATTTCACCATCCAAACTGTTTATTGATGTCTCATAACCAATATCATGCCTAAGAGTGCTATGTGAAATGCCTACAGCATTGCTGTTCTTAACCTTCGCATCCTCTGTGCATATTTCATCACATTTTTCCATCTCTCTATTTCCTTCCTGATGCTTCATCTGCGTTGAAGCAACATCAATATCAATGCTTACACTTTCATTACTTTCCTCATTATTCTCCCTCTCTGCGGCATGAAGTGCTAAACTGGAATCATCCAGACTTTTGTCATATATATTACTACTGCTTTTAGTGTGAGATATTGTGTCTTCAGTTATATCAAGGTTCCAATCACACATCCTAGTATTACTAAAACGAGCGATAGGGTTGCTCCCTATGCCCTGAAGCAGCATCATTATCAAAACTTACACCTTCATTACTTTCCTCATTTTCCTTTATATGTGCGGCATTCAGTGCTAAACTGGAATCATCCAGACTTATGTCATATATATTACTACTACTTTCACTGTCCGCAATTGCGGTTGTAGCTTGAGAAGGGTTCCTATCCCACATCCTAGTATTACTAAAACGGGTGATAGGGTTACCCTTAGTGAGGTGTGAAAGCTCTGAGTCGGATTTTCCATTTACGTCATGTTCTACTTGAACTGTTTCTGTACCCATAGGTATTACTACCTCATTAAAATTATTATTAATTAAAAAATATTATTATTATTAAAAGAATTATTGATAGTCAAATATGTTAAGTAATCAACAGTTCTGTCCTTTCCTTTATCTTTTGGCAATGGGCCAAAAGTAGGATCAAAAACCTGAACCTTAGTTAAGTGATGAGATGTTTGAGCATGAGAACCTCTAGAAAAGAAAGCATTTTGATTAATAAAATTATTGTTTATAAAACCTACAGATCCTTCCGACATCTTATTTGGTACATTCTCTGGAACGGCCAAGGATACATCATCATCTACAGCATACTCAGAACTGAAAAAATAAGAAGAAGAAACATTTTGCCCCCTATCTATTATATTGTGTGCTTTTGAGCTAAGAGAGACAGCATTGGCGGGTTCGTTTTCAGCACACTCATACTTAGTAACATTTAAATTGTTGCATGTGTGAGGATTAGGATCTCTATTCAACAGGAGGGGAGGTTCTTCCATCTTGCCTACCCTCCTTATTGGAAAAAAACCTGCCCATCTTGGTCATCTGTGTAATAATTTTCATACTCATCATCATAATACATAGACTGTTGTTGCGAATCATATTGGTCATCTGGGGCTTCTTCGTCGTAGGAGGTGGTGGTGGGCTCTGCCATTCGGGCATATGAGGTTTGCTTATTTTTCCATGCAGACACATGATTTTGATGCGGTTTTTGCTGGTAGTTCGATTTGGTTCTCGGTTTCACTCCTTGATAAGATTTTCTGAATATACCTGTTCCCATCCATCTATTGTTGATAATATTTTGTTTAATCTGCTCAGTTATAGGGGCGTGCTTCAGTGGAATATTTGTGTTATTCGGATTCCATTTAGAGTCTCTGCAGTTTGGTTTCGACCCTCTACGGTGTTTTTCAGAACAATTTCGGCAGTACGGGTCAAAAGGACAAAGGGGGGTGGAGTGGCCTGCACGCTCGCAGTGATAGCAGATTTGGGTGTTTGGGCGTGGTGGGTTTTGTCTAGGTTGAAAAACCGGTGCCTGTGGCTTTGCATGATTGTTGAAAGGTCTTCTTTGATAGCTTTGGGGGGATTGATGGAAATTTTGGCGCTGAGGAAAATTTTGAGGCTTTGGAGTGAATGGAACAGTTTTTTGGAAATGTATATTTGCCTGAGGGACAACCATTTTGATCGGGTTATTTAATCTGCCCTCTGATTTTTGGAGGAATTCTTGAATTTGGTCTGTGATGTCGAGGTTGGGATTATAGTACTTCTTGAAATCGCGGCGAAATATATCAGGCTTTTCAGGTAATAAAGTACCAATATGTAAAAATGCAGTGGCAGTGATGAGCTTTTCGTCTGGTTGGAAAGCGACACCAAAATGGGAAAGGGTATCATAAAGCTCTGTGTATAATTGTTGCAAAGAGAGAGCCACAGAACTAAGGGAACGGTCTTCAGCCCACTTGAAGTTTCTTATGCGTAACATAGCGTCAAGAGAAGAAAGTGGTTTATCAGGAAATATTAGTGCCTTTATCTTGGCCATGAAAACTTCAAGGGTGGGGACATTGAAAATTTGTGGCTTTGCGATTAAAAATTGCCTCACCTCAGAATCAGGATCGTTACTTACTTGATTTAACGCCTGAGCCAATTTGGTTGTTTCTGAGACACAATGTTTAAGTTGAATGTTTTCTCTAACATTTATCTCCCATCTTTAAGGACAGTCCATTACCGTTGACTCTGCCCGTGAGAAGTAATTCAGGTCTCGTAACTTGGGTTATAGTGGCTATAGGTTGAGCCGTAGATTGGGCTTGAATTTGGGCTGGATTTTGAGCCGGAGTTTGAGCCGAATTTGGGGCTGTTCCACCATTATTTTGTGTGCCCTCATTTTGTGCCGTTTGAACATCATCAGTGGTCATTATTTAAATATTTTATTAATGTTATACAAAAAAAAATGACCCCGAAATTACTTTACTGTAACGTTAAAGTGATGCCTATTGTATTTTTATTTAAAAATATTCAAATGGGGTGTATAAAATTTAACTTTTAAAAAAAAAATACTAATTGAATTTAGGCTTTTAGTAAAAAGAACGTGAGAAATGGTGCTAACCTGTTATGCGCAGATGCTCTGTAGAATTTCTGCCTGGCAACCTGAAGAGTTTATTTTCCTTTGAGAGCTTCTCTCACAGCTTCTTGGGTTTACTTCAGAAGATTTGGGCGTCACTTTCACAGCGAGACTGCTGTGTTTAGATAATCTGATGCCTTTCTTTACAGGGCGCGAACGGAAACAATCTTATCTTTACAAAATTTATTTCAACCCACAGGTCGGTTGCCTAAAAAAAAATACAAAAAAATGGAATCAATACAAAAGCCAATAAATAAAAAAATTAAATACTCATTACAAATCTTCATAGCGTGCTCGCATGAAAAACCAAAGCTCATAAGATAAAAAAAAATTTAAATATAAATGTGGTGGATTTAAGATTAAAATTAAAATCCAATAACAAAGGTCTTTTACATTCAAAAAAAATTCTGAGAAAGTTATAAATACACTACAAGAAAAAAAATCATAAAAATCTATTTTCGTTACCATAGTAATACCAGATGCCGTTACAAATGTTCAACCTGGCACCCTATAAAATATCGACAAATACACGAAATGAAATTAGAGACCAGAAAACATTTTCGTATTTTCTCAAACCAGATAATAAAATAAATAAAAGAAAGGGAACACCGAAATCAGAATATACCTACAAATCGAGGACCAAAATTACGGTACTAAAAATAAAAACCCAAAATTTTGTAACTATAAATAATGAAATGATACACCAAAACCCTAGGATATACATAAAACGCCTTATAAAAAAATTTTAAACTCCTGAAATTAAATAATTTAAATTTTAATAAACCAACGCCACTCGTAGAAAATCTAAACACTGATCTTCGTTACAAATAGACCCAAAAAAAAAAAAAACAAAAGATTTCCGGAAAAAAAAAACAACCAGATTACATTCATAGTTTCCCATAAAAATAAAAAAAATCAAAAGCATAATTTTATCCAACCCATGATAATTATATACGGTATATGTATGAAATAAAAATTTCCTTCAAAAAGAAATTTACCTAATAACATTGCCTCCTGAAAAAAAAACAACCAGATTACATTCATAGTTTCCCATAAAAAAAATAAAAAAATCAAAAGCATAATTTTATCCAACTCATGATAATTATATACGGTATATGTATGAAATAAAAATTTCCTTCAAAAAGAAATTTACCTAATAACATTGCCTCCTGAAAAAAAAACAACCAGATTACATTCATAGTTTCCCATAAAAAATAAAAAAATCAAAAGCATAATTTTATCCAACCCATGATAATTATATACGGTATATGTATGAAATAAAAATTTCCTTCAAAAAGAAATTTACCTAATAACATAACCTCCTAAAAAAAATTCATTCAAAGTTAAAATGACTTTCTAAAAGAGAAAAAAAACATTCAGAAATTAAAAATACTTCCTGCAACAAATTAACCAGCCTTTCTCAAAACTCCTAAGAAAATTTTAAGCATAGTACAAAAAAAAAAAAAAATCAGACGGCCTGACTTTGTTACACAGAGGCCAAAACCGTTTTTTTATAAAACCTCATAAAACCTCTTTACAAATAAAAATCAAATAACCACCTGCAAATCATATAAAAATAAAAAAAAATTTTCCTCTTTTTTTAGATATTTAAATAAAATAATATTTAGCAGGGATTTCACCTTTTTCACCATGGCTAGCAGCCCTAATAATAACAATACTAACAATAATAATATTAATAATATAATAATAATACTCAGCAGGGATTTCACATTTTTCACCTTAGCTAGCTGCCCTAACATAGCTAGCTGCCCTAATGATAATATTAATAATATTAACCATAATAATATAAATTAGATGTAAAGGACCCAACTAGAAATACGTTAGTAGTTTTTTCCTGAAATCTCGTATGGCTAAAAATAAAATATATAAATATTAAACTTTGAA
>JABUQX010043875.1:22500-30000 GCA_015478945.1 Trachelipus rathkii
TATATATATATATATATAATATACATACATATATATATATATATATATATATATATATATATATATATATATATATATATATATATATATATATATATATATATATATATATATATATATATATATATATATATAACTATAACTAACTATATAATATAATAATAATAATAACATATATATATATATCATACATATATATATATATATATATATATATATATATATATATATATATATATATATATATATATATTTATATATTTTTGTATAAACTGCTACTTTTTTATATTTATATATAACTATATATATATATATATATATATATATATATACTGTATATACAGTATATACTTTCACTTCCTACAGGTGTGGAATAGGGTGCATAACATGCACGGGAATAGGATAGTTAAGTAGAATTGCATGCCGTATGTAGAAACGAAGTCATCAGCTTACAACAAGTAGGACACCCTCCTTTTCTCTTTCGTTCTCCGTCAATCTAAAACCTTTTCCTACCACCCCTACCTCTAATTTTTCATTACCCCATCCATATATAAATTGCATAGCAAGGATACATAACACATCACCGGCTCACTCCACTATTAATATTGAACCACACCCTTTCAACTTCATTTGTTCATACACACATTTCACTACCGAAATACATACTTTTGATTCCATTCATAAGTCTACCACCAACGCCATACATTACTAACACCTGCCACAGAACTTCCCTCTTAATCCAGTCATATGCCTATTGCAAGTTCATAAAACCTAAGCACAATTTATTTTCCCTCTCTCTCATTTATCAATCATTTGTTTTAATGTGAAGATTTGACCTTTCTAAATGCACCTTGTTCTTCGCCTATCAGTTCCTCAGTCACTAGAAGCACTCTTTCGAATAAAATATCAGCATATATCTTCCCTACAACACTCAATAAACTAATTCGATTATAGTTTCTATATAGTTCCCCTTAACTCCCTTACCCTTACCTAAGGGTACTATTACTGCTTTCCTCCAATCATTTGGATCTATACCTTCCATAAACTCTTTGTTACACAACTTCCATATCCAGTCAATCACAATATCGCCTTCATTTTTTACCATTTAACCAGTAATTCCATCATCTATAGCTGCATATTTACCATTTTCAACTTTTTCATTCTACCTATTACCTCCTCCTTACTAATGCCCTCATCCATTATATCAGTTATGAAAGTACCATCCTTTCTCATTAGTCTATGAAGATTCCCCATGATTCCCATGTAAGCGGGCATTACCCCTCCGAAGGAAGGGTAAGGCCTCAGCCTTTCAGGCTGAGGTCCAAAACCCGCTTACACCCCTTCAGGGTGATCCCCCCCTCTCAGGATTCACACCCTTTCAAGGGGCGTATCCCATTGAGTTTTCTCTCGGGAGGTGATGTGTTGCTATAGATACTCTTGGTTAATGAAAACTGTTTATTCGTAAGTTAGTTATGTTATGTTAAATATTACAATGACAGTGTGAAATTAACACTGATTTGTTAGAGAAATGATGAGTTTTGTAAGATATTACTGTGTTAACTCACGATGATGTGTTAGAAACGTGAGTCTAGGTTAAGTTTTTTATTGAGTAATGTTAGGTTTGCCCAAGAATTTTGCTAATGTATAAGTTTATTCATAGTTCAAATGATGTTATACTCAGGCAAGTGACACCTTGATGAGAATAGTGTCAATTCATGGTTCCAAAGATAACAGTATCTTTGATAGATTAGGTACTTTGTTGAGGATTTTGTTAGATAATGCGTGTTTTACCTGTTGCTGATATGCGGTAAAAGTGGGAACATATCAGTGATGTGACCTGTTAGCTTCCCTTACCTTTGATAAGTAGGGAATTTCCAGGATGTTAGCGGATTGTTCTATGCGAGGTATGTGGGTTTGTCGTTGTACATCACATTCTTAGTTCAGGTTATGATATGTTAGCTTATTGATGCTAAAACTTTGTTGCGTAAGCATATATTCATGGTTCGTATATAAAGAACTTATTTTTATGTTATGTTTTATCCAAGAATGATACTCGAAATATGAATTGAATCAATAGTTTCAATAGATCATAGGCGGATGGGTGGGGTAGGGGACTGCAGGGATGGGTGGTTTGATTTACTGATTTACTGATTTACTGCTTTAAAATCAGGAAACTATTACGCTTTACTGTGATATTTTATTCAAAGAACTTTTTTTTATGTTATATCAGGATTAAAAATTTTGTTATTTTTATGTTATGTTGGTTAAAAATTTTTTTTGTTTGCAATTATTCGTTGGGGATTATGATATTTAGAACGAGGTTATGATGAATTTTGTTAAATATTACGAAGTTGATGTAAAAAATTTTGTACGTTACCGTATATTCGTTGTCAGTAGTGATGTATTAGACCTACATATGCTAAATTTTTTGTTAAATATTACAATGTTGTGCTTGAAATTAACATTATTATGTTAAAGATATGTTCGAAAAAGTGAATGAGTTACGTTTTATTACGAAGTGTTAAGGTACTTTACTGTTGTTAAGTGCGGAAGTTTGCTAATGTTAGTAGTTTAATCGTACGTATGGTGTGTTAGGTTTGTCGTTGTACATTATATTCTTAGTTCAATTTATGTTATGTTAGCTTTATTAATGTAAAAACTTTGAGTTACGTTAGCATATATTCGTGGTTAGTATATAAAAGAACTTATTTTTGTGTTATGTTTAGCCAAAATGAAATACTCGAAATATGACATGAATCAATAGATCAATAAATCAAGGGTCATGGTGCGGGAGGGTGGAGAGGGTTGATGGTTTGGATTTGATTTACTGATTTACTGCTTTAAAATCAGTAAACTATTGCATTACTATGATATTTTATTCATAGAACATTTTATGTTATGTTTGGATAAAACTTTTTGTTATGTTTACAGTTATTCGATGGTCTGTATGATAATTAGACAAGGTTATGATAAACTTTTGTTTAAATATTACTGTGTCAATGTAAAATTAACTTTAATATGTTAGAGAGATATGCTTGGAAAAAGGAAAGTGTGAATAGGTTGCATTTTGTATGCAGTATTAATTACTTTACTGGTATTAAGTATGGAACTTTGTTAATGTTAACAGTTTATTAGAGCATAAGTTGTGTTAGGTTTTTGTCGTTGTACATTATTTTCTTAGTTCATATGATACTATGTTAGCTTATTAATGTGGCTGTTGTTATGTTAGCATATATTCGCCAGTTAGTATATAAAGAACTCATTTTTTGTGCTATGTTTATCCGAAATGATACTCAATGCAACGTAAATCAATAGTGTTAATGTAAAATTAACATTGATATGTTAGAGATATGCTTGAAAAAGTGTGAATAGGTTACAGTTTTGTACGCTGTGCTAGGTACTACTGTTGTTAAGTATGGGACTTTGTTAATGTTAGTATTAGTTTATTCGTAAGGTGTGTTAAGTTTTGTCATTGCTCATTATATTCTTAGTTCTGGCAATGCTATGTTAGCTTTATTAATGTGGCTCACAATGTTACGTTAGCTTATATTCGTTGGTTAGTATATAAAGAGAACTTATTTTTGTACTATGTTTATCGAAATGATACTCGATATGTCACCTAAATCATTAGATCAAAGATCAGGTCATGGACGGGTGGATAGGGAGGGGGGCGGGGAGGGGACGGGTGGTTTGATTTACTGATTTACTGATTTACTGCTTTAAATTCGGTAAACTATTACACTTTACTATGATATTTTATTCAAAGAACTTATTTTTATGTTATGTTTGGATAAAACTTTCTTACTTTTATGTTATGTTTGGATAAAATTTTGTTATGTTTGCAATTATTTGTTGAGGATTATGATATTTAGGTAAGGTTATGATAAATTTTTGTTAAATTTTACTATGATAATGTAGAAAACTTTGTTACGTTAGCATATATTCGTTGGTCTGTTTGATAATCGGACAAGGTTATGATACATTTTTGCTAAATGTTACTGTGTCAGTGTAAGTTTAACTTTAATATGTTAGAGATATGCTTGAAAAAGTATGAATAGGTTACGTTTTGCATGCAATGTTAGTTTCTTTACTGGTGTTAAGTGTGGAACTTTGTTAATGTTAACAGTTTATTCGTGTGTAAGTTGTGTTAGGTTTGTCTTTGTACATTATTTTCTTAGTTCATGTTACGCTGTGTTAGCTTTATTGATGTGGAAACTTTTAAACTATTACACTTTACTATAATATTTTATTCAAAGAACTTATTTTTATGTTATGTTTGGATAAAACTTTGTTACTTTTATGTTATGTTCGGATAAAATTTTGCTATGTTTGCAATTATTTGTTGGGGATTATATTTAGGTAAGGTTATGATAAATTTTTGTTAAATATTACTATGATAATGTAGAAAACTTTGTTACGTTAGCATATATTCGTTGGTCTGTATGATAATCGGACAAGATTATGATACATTTTTGCTAAATGCTACTGTGTTAGTGTAAGTTTAACTTTAGTATGTTAGAGATATGCTTGAAAAAGGAAGAATAGTATGAATAGGTTACGTTTTGCATGCAATGTTAGTTACTTTTCTGGTGTTAAGTGTGGAACTTTGTTAATGTTAACAGTTTGTTCATGTTTAAGTTGTGTTAGGTTTGTCTTTGTACATTATTTTCTTAGTTCATGTTACGCTGTGTTAGCTTTATTGATGTGGAAACTTTATTACGTTAGAGTATATTCGTTGATCAGTATGATAATTAACCAATGTTTTGATAAATTTTAGTTAAATATTACCATGTTAATATAAATTAACATTGTTATGTTAGAGATATGCATTACAAAGTGTGAATAGGTTACGTCTTTGTATGCTATGTTAGTTACTTTACTGTTGTTAAGTGTGGAACTTTGTTAACGTTAACAGTTTATCCATGTTTAAGGCGTGTCAGGTTTGTCGTTGTGTATTATATTCATAGTTCAGATGATGCTAAGTAAGCTTTATTAATGTGAAAACTTTGTTACGTTAGCATATATTTGTTGATCAGTGTATAAAGAATTTGTTTTTATGTTATGTTTATCCAAAATGATACTCGAAATGTGACTTGAATCAATAGATCAATAGATCAATAGATCAATAGATCAATAGATCACGGATGGACAGGAGGATGGTTGGATGGTGGTTTGATTTACTGATTTACTGACAAATTTAGTAAAAATATGACCTGAATCAATAGATCATGGTTGGACAGGAGTGTAGGTTGGGTGGTTTGATTTACTGATTTACTGATTTAGGGTATGTAAAACATGACAATTTTACTAAAAAATATGACTTGAATCAATAGATCAATAGATCACGGATGGACAGGAGGGTGGCTGGATGGTGGTTTGATCTACTGATTTACTGATTTAGGGTATGTAAAACATAACAATTTTAGTAAAAAATATGACTTGAATCAATAGATCAATAAATCAATAGATCAATAGATCACGAAAGGGTTGGGGAGGGCAGTTTGATTTACTGCTTTAGCGTATGTAAAAGGTGACAATTTTAGTAAAAATATGACATGAATCAATAGATCAATAGATCATGGAAGGGCTGATAAGGGCAGTTTGATTTACTGATTTACTGATTTACTGCTTTAGGGTATGTAAAACGTGAGAATTTTAGTAAAAAATATGACTTGAATCAATAGATCAATAGATCAATATATCAATAGATCAATAGATCACAGAAGGGGTGAGGAGGGCAGTTTGATTTACTGATTTACTGATCTACTGCTTTAGGGTATGTAAAAACGTAAATTTGTAAGTTATAAACATAAAAAGAATAAGAAATTTTATTTATTTATTTACTTATTTATTTTTTTATTGATGGTTCTGAAACCATTATTTTCAAAATCTACAGACCCAATAACATATATAAGGACACCAACATTGTTGTTATACGAATGTTTATTAACTTAACACCGCACCGGAGCCAGCACCAGTGCCGATGCCAACTCTTCAGATTACGATACCAACTCTTTCTAGAAATTCAACTCTTAATACTCTCACCAAATTTCAGCCTTCTACGAACACTTCTATTTTTTAAAGGAGGGGGCGTCCCACGGGGGACCCACGGGGACGTAACCTCGTCGTTGACGAGGTTACGTCACCATCTAACCCCCCCTTCAAATTTTAACCCGATACGATAACTCTAACCTCTGTAGATATATAGCCTAAAAATCGATTCCAGTTAGGAATCGATTATCGATTCATAAACGATTCCCTTCGAGAATCGATTATTCATATCGAGGTATCGATTATTCATATCGACACGGAGTCGGAGTCGGAGTCGGAGCCGGAGCTGGAGTCGGAACCGAAGTCGGGGGCTGAGCTGGAACCGGAGTCGGAGCCGGAGTGCGTATAAAAACGATTCCTTACAGGAATCGTTTTTCGACTCAGAATCGATTCCCTTCGGGAATCGATTCTTCGTATCCAAAATTCAGCCTTCTACGATCAATTTAATTTTTAGGGGACAGCGTCCCCCCTTACGGGTGGGACGCAGGGGTACGTAATCTCGTCTACGACGAGATTACGTCATCAGGCTCGAATGGGAACCATTAGGCCTAACCGAACTCGTTCATTCGGACGCGTCAAAAGGGGCGTAGCGACATATTTCATCTACACTCTCGGGGGGGAGGTACCCCCTATATACATCCTAGCGACTTGAAATTTCGCGTGTAACGATCTTAACACATACATAGAACATATACCCAGTTTTAAAACGATACATCTAATCCTTCCTATAGAAAAGGATGCGATCTCTCAAAGTGTTCTGTAACTACTATCGTCTCTCTCTCCTCTTTTTATCACCATTTATTCCTCTGACATTCCATGTATCCATACGTTTCATACAATTTCGCTGGAGGAAACAAGGCCGCTTATGACGATCACGACCAGGTGAAAGACAAGAATAAGCATTATTAGGGTATAAATACGTGGTAGCAAGTTTTCAACCCAACTACCACTGTCCCATTAATAGCATCATGCGACACATAGAACATACGCAGTGGGAATTTTTCTCCCCCACGCGCAGGGATATATAAAAAAAGTTGTTGTCTGCAATAGTAAGTGTCTTGCGGTCTGTATGTGATACGGCTAGTTTACTCTTTTGTAAGAGTGTAACAAGTGTGGATATGAGCCCATGAGTTGCGAACCATTGGACACTGGAGAGTCATTGAATGTGCACTACACCCCAAATGTCCAATGGGGGTTAATCTCATTTCTTCGATAGCACTATCTCTCTCTCTCTCTCTCTCTCTCTCTCTCTCTATATATATATATATATATATATATATATATATATATATATATATATATATATATATATATATATAAATATATATAACTATATATATATATATATATATATATATATATATATATATATATATATATATATATATGAACCTATATCCTTTACATATTAGAGTAGAAACATCCGCATCCTCTGATGTGGTACATTAA
>JABUQX010043875.1:35000-40000 GCA_015478945.1 Trachelipus rathkii
AAATTACACTTTTCTGAATGCATTTGTGACGCTGATTCCAAATCTGGCTTCAGTTTTTCTCTATCACGTAAAGTTTTTGAAATAAAGATAAAATACAATTTTTGTGTTTTTTTGAAAATGTGAGGTTTTAAATATTCAAAATTCGCGCAAGAATTTATTTCCATGAACTTATTATACGTTATACACTCATATTTCAAAAACTAATAGAATTTGTATAAAGAATATAAATAAACTTATTGCATAATTAAAATTTATTAGACAAAAAGCCTTAAAAGCGTTGATTTTGTGATTTTCTTTAATAAGTTTGGTCTGGATTTTCACGATATAGCATCTAACAATGGTCAGCCATCATGCTTTCGTTCCAAAATCCTTGATATCGAGTTTCCATAGTCTTAATGTCCTGATTGAAGTGCTCCCCTTGCTCGTCACTTACTGCACCAAGATCATTGGGAAAAAGTTTAGATGGAATGAAGGAAATGCATTTTTAAAGACATGCGACAATCCATTTCTTTGTAAGCATCAAGAAGGTGTTCTCAATACCACTTTTATATTCAGAAGACTTATTTCCAAGAAAGTTTTTGCATATCCATTTGAAAGAAAGCCACGCTTTCAATTCAAGAGGACCGAGAGCCTTTTCAAAATCCATGTCTTTTAAACCTCCTTGATTTGTGGTCTAACAAAATTTCCCTCCTTCAATTTTGCTGTACTAACTTTCGGAAATTTCTGGGAAAGGTATCTGAACCCCTCTGAATTCACTTTCCCCATTGTTTTAACAAAATTCTTCATTAAACCAAGTTTAATGTGGAGTGGTGGTAGAAAGATTTTTTTGGGGATCAATCAAGGGAACAGACTGGACACTGCTTGTTCTTGGGACATATGCAGTCCTTAGAGGCCAATCACGTTTAACATAGTGTTCATTAGTAGCACGATTGTCCCAGAGACAAAGAAAGCAACAATATTTTGCAAATCCAGCTTGCATTCCCATTAATATTCCTATAACTTTCAGATCTCCGCACAGATTTCATTGATGACTGTGACATTTGGCTGCTTTAAGCAATATATCCATATTGTCATATGTCTCTATGAGATGGACCGAATTGGCTATGGGGATAGATGGCTTTACATTACCATTATGCAAAAGAACTGCTTTCAGGCTTCTTTGAGATGAATCTATAAAGAGACGCCACTCAGATGCTATATGCGTCTGAGACAAATCAAAGAATAATCCATCTATATCGTGGCAATAATAAAGAGGACCATCTACTGTAAATCTACTCAAGTAAATTTTTCTCCTTTAGTCTTGAGGCGAGAAGTTCTGCTTTCTCTTTCGAAAGAGCCTTTAGTTTTGAGGCGAGAAGTTCTGCTTTCTCTTTTGAAAGAGATAAGTTTCTAACAAGATCATTCAACTGTTCTTGAGAAAATAGATTTGTCTCAAAATGGCTTTCTTCTATCGTGTAATCTGGATCTATCGACTGTCCGAGAATGCCACTAACTGCTCCTTCTTCATCATCCATTCCATCTGCAAAAGAAGCTAGCCCATCATCAGGGGGAATTGGAATGGGCGGTGATTCATTATGTGTGACTGGTTTACATGCCGAATCAAGGTTTGGATATACAATATGGTGTTTGTTTTTTTGCAGAAAACCCTTGTAGATTCACACTACAAAAATAACAGTCTTCATGATGATCTCTTGGTTCCCTCCATATCATGGGTATAGCAAACGGCCTTGAAGCTTTCTTTTTATTTAACCAATCGCGTAATCCGTTTGAACAAGATGAACAAATCTGATGAGGCGCCCATGCTTTATCTTGGTCACCTAAAGGACAACCAAAATACATATTGTATATTTTCTTAAGGTCTGTTGTAATTGTTCTTTGTTGTGATGTTGTTATGAAACAGCCACAGACAAAGCAAAATTTGTTTGGGTTATTTTTACATTGTCGAGGCATGTCGAGAATATTCAAAATAATAAAAGCACAGCACACCTTTCGGCTACAGAAGACAAAGATTAACTTAAGAGTAAAGACCATTCCCATGGCGCCATAAGTCTGAAAATGCACGTGATGATTTTGCCAGACGTACGATGATAAAAGCGAGTAACAATATGTTGCTAAATAATCAAAACTGTACAAGATAAATTAAATAAAAAAATAAAATGTTGAAAAACTAACGTTTCTTTATATGAAATAGCAAAATCTGTAAAATTATGAAAATATCTTCATCATAAAAACCCTACGTGCTACAGCAAATCTGATTGCAGATTTGAAATCAGCGTCAAAAATGCTATAAAGAAAACACAACAATATCTCTGATGAAAATTTGTTGTCGACTAGTGTTATTTATTATAGTAATAACAATGTTAATTTTTAATTGTTATTAATTTAAATTTTCAATATCTTAGTATATATTTTAAAATAATAAAAATCTGAAAAAGTAAATATTAAAAGTTTGAAACAGATTCCAGTTCGGGAAATTATTAAAGGTTTTCATTCAAAAAGTACAAAAGTCTGCATAAAAAACTGACTAAACAAAAATTTAAAGTTTTATTTTAATTCCTTTAACTTTTATTTTCTCAATTTTTAATTTCGTAGGCCCTAGAAAGTGTGCCTAAGGTGAAAGTGGATAAGACAGCACTGTGCGCGTGTATGCCAGGGTGATATTTTGACAGAACGAACAATTTTCGATAACGTTAATAGCCTATCCGCCTAAAATCTGGACTCTTTCAAAACAGTGCGCAAATTGTTTAATAATATACTTGTATAACAAAATATTAATTTCATAATATATTAATTACATGATGCATATTCAATAGCTTTAATTATTTCAAGCCTACAAGGCAAATATATCACTGCTCACTTACGAGTTCACGGGTATATATTGTCAAAACATATTACATAACATGACTAACGAAACATTGCCAAATGACTGCCTCACCATGACTGTCTGAAAATCCTAACATGATATCTAAAGCTCTACGTAAAGATGCGCCGCTCAATCCAGTTTTCTTTAATTAAATAGAATTAAGGAAGAACTGAAATTAAAAAATCAATATGGAAAACTTCGAAATATTATATTTGAAATATCACAAAGAATCGAATAAAAATTTTTCAGATTGTATAACCAAAAGATCGTCAAAGAATCGGTACAATTTTGCCGATTCCTATTCCGATTGCCGATTCTGAAAAACTAGCCGATTCTTTCGATTCCGATGCCGATTCCGATTAATCGTCCCATCACTAATAATAATATTATAATAATATTATTATAATTATATATTATCACAAAATATATATATATTATATATATATATATATATATATATATACTATATATATATAATATATATATTATATATATATATATATATATTATAATATATATACTATATATATATAGATATATATATATATATACTTATTATATTAATATATATCTATTATATATATATATTATATATATATATATATATATATATATATATATATATATATATATATATATATATATATATATATATATATATATATATATAATTTCTTAATTTATTGCATGTGTCGAGAGGAAGACATAAATGTTAGGATTATGATTACGGGCCACTTATTACCCCTTTCAAAGATAATCTTCATAATTCATGATTCGATTTGTCATGATTTTGAATTTCACACGCATGAACTAAAAGAAATGTTTTAATTGTGGAAATATATTTAAAATTTCAGTTATAATACCTGCTCCTTCTTCTCAAATTTAGCAAAAAGAAATTCTGATTTAACGTTCTTTAATCAGATTTTATATAATAAAATTAGTCTGTTACATTTAGTTTAATAATTTTACAGAAACATTTGAATACGCAGAATGCTTTTGACGTGGGATGAAGGTGGGAGGGGGCAGAATCCTCCAAAGTACCAATTTTTTTCTTTTTTTCTTGAAATTTAGATAAAATATTGTTTTCGTAAAAATTTCAAAAAATTTTGTTTTCTCAAAATTTCAAGGGGATATTGTTCATATAGCTCCCACCCTAACCCCACCTGCCTACGCTTTTCTTTTTGGGTGCTGCATTAATATGAGAAGCAATCTCTTCTGAAAAGGATATTTTATCAATGGTATTGTTGATTAATTTTACGTATTGTAAATGATTACTCTATCCACAGTGGGTTATTAAAATAATAAAATGAGATTTTATATAATGGAAATTGCAATATTCAAAAGGTTAAAATGCATAACTGATATATATATATATATATATATATATATATATATATAATATATATATTAGTATATATATATAATATAATATATATTATATATATATATATATATATATATAATATATATATATATATTATATATATATATTATATATATTATATATATTATATATATATATATATATAATATAATATATATTATATATATACTATATATATATTATAATATATATATATATATATATATATACTGAAAAGATGAAGGAACTGAGTTTTTGAGGCATTGAAAACAACCTTATTCTATATATTCGAGCAAGATCAGAGCTCCAAGGCCGCTCAGAGCTCCAAGGCCGCCCAACTAGCATGAGTTAGTTTTTGTTGGGAGGGTTGTCTATTAAAATGAAGAGAGTAATGAAGGCTGGAGTCGTCGGTCGGCATAGGAGTAAATAAGTGATGATATAATAGAAAGAATTATTAATGAAAAGTAGAAAGATAATTATGGATCGAACAGAACCCTGAAGAGCTCTACTATTTATGCATTTAAAGGATGATCGGTGAGCATCTACAACTTCTGCTATAGAACGATCTGAAATTTAATCAGTGAGAAGGTCAGAAAGTTAAGGATAGATACAAAAAGTGTGAAGTTTGGAAATAAAAGCTTTGTTGAAGACTATATCGAAAGCTTTCGATATGTCCAGCACCACAGAGAAAGATTGACCGAAGTGCCGAAGAGAATAGGACCAAGAATCAGTAAAAAGAACACTAGTAGAGCGCTCCTTACAAAAGTCATACTA
>JABUQX010043876.1:10000-32500 GCA_015478945.1 Trachelipus rathkii
CTTTGTTCTTCAAATAAATGAGAATGGTATGAAAGATTTAAAAAATTGAAAAGAAAATTTAAAAATCCCATTTCCCAATGTTCTGAAAATGCCTTTTTAAATTGAAATATTTAACCCAATTAAGATCATTTGTGCTAAAAAAAAATGGCCATAACCAGTTCCAGGGTTAAAAGCACCTCTTCCTTCAAAAGTCTTTTTGAATTTGATTTTCTCCCAAATAGAAGGTGTGTTCGTTTATGTTGGATGAACTTGAGTTATTACTTGAAAGAGTTTTTGAGACGCTCGCTTATTTTAACATATGTTTGAAGTCTGGAAAGTGAGAAGTTTGCGTGAATGAGTTAAGTTATGTTTTTTCTTTTATAAATGAAAGCGGCGTCTTGCCCATACAGGAAAAGGTAGAGGCTATATTACAGGAAGAAAACCCTCAGAATGTAAAAGTACTTAGGTCTTTTCTCGGTCGAATTGGATTCTATCGCCAAGCATTACCTTGTTTTTCTTATATTAGTGAACCACTCTTTCGATTTCTCCGAGAAAATGTATACTCCAATAAAATACTCAGATGGGATGAAAAGACAGAAACGCTTTTAATTAAATATATAAAAAAAGCTATTGCTAATGCTTCAAAACTAGCATATCTAGCACCTGACACTCCTCTAAAAATTTACATCTATGTATAAAAAGATGCTATTTCTACCGTAATTATAGGAGATACGGAGCTGAGAAAACCATATGCATTCAATAGTGAAAATTTAAACTCCACAGAAAGAAAATATGCCAATGCAAACAAACTTTTCTTGTATCTCAAATAGTTCTTTAAACGGTATGGATTTTTGTTCTCAGGTAAAGAAATTCAAATACATAGAAGCTCAAGGGAGTTAATAAATAACGCTAAAAAAGTAAATGATTGTCAATAATAAAATGCTAGACAGGGAGTACAACTAACAGTATTAAAAGCTTATAATATAAAATGGAAAATTATTAAGGTGAAGCAAAATACCGCCATTAAGATTTTTAATAATAAATAATATATTCTCTACTTCTGCATAGAACACAAAGTAAGCATTATGACTCTAAATCAGAAAGCTGGAAGTGCTAACCACCCCAATTCAGTTTCAGCTACTGATGAGAGAGAGAGCTTACATTCCAACAATCAACTAGGAACGTTCTATAAAAAAGTCTTTAAATACAAACACAATGGATAGACTTTCGGATTCTGAGAGAATAGACCCTGGGGAAAACTTGTAAGACAATTTGGTACTGAGTAATGAAAAATAGACGGTAGAAATACATGAGAATTCCGAGTTTTTAAAATATAATTTTATTTATATGTTAAAGAGAATTAATGAAAATACGAAATTATTCGCTGAAAAACTCGAAATTAAAATAAATTTTAAAACTATAGAGGTTGCAAAAGATGGTTGACTATTTATAACGTATAATAAAAAGAAAGAAAAAACAAATTTAAAGATAATACATTGAACATTGGTATAAAAAATTGTAGCATTTGTATATCTATAGATAATATTCGAGAGTATTCAATTCTAATTCTTATATTAATGAGGTAATAAAATAATTTAATACCTAAGGCTATCTTTAGATAAACCAAACTTTTTTGAATACCCCCCCCCCCTTCCACAAAATTATTTTTTCAGGTCGTTCGCCAAATCTATGAATAAATCTCTATTGAATCAATAAAATGATGCATTTTAGTGAAAACCACTTAATTAGCTTTCAAATGAAAGATTTTCGAACTGAACCAAAAGAAAAAAGGGGCCACATCCTCCCCATTTAAAGGAAGTGTTGAAATTTTCCAGTTTTCGAGATCAAATCTATGTTAGTTACTCTTTTCAAACACCTTTGAACTTAAAAGATTAATGCAATAATTGTTTACATTTCTTTCAGCTGATTTTTAAATTTTAAAATATTTCATGCATTTTATGAAATTCGGCAAATTTAATTGAAGTTTGGCGAGAGGGCGATTGGATATACTATATATAATATATATCATATATATTATATATATTATTAATATATATATATATATATGATATATATATATATATATATATATATAATATATGATATATAGATATATATATAATATATATATATATATATAATATATATATATATATATATATATACAAATTAAAAAAATTATATATAGGCTGATAAACAATAATAATAAAACTTACTAAGATGTAGTTTCAATCTTTTTTTTTATTTTCGTCGTAAGTTCGAACATAGTCACACTCACTGCTTGCGGTTCCACTGTAGAAGTAGAAGAATAATTGATAAATAATTTGAGCTTTTCTGATAGTTAATTACCATATGTTTCATATATATATATATATATAATATATATATATATTATAATATATATATATTATATATATATATATATATTATATAATAATATATATTACTAAATATATATAATAATATATATAATATATTATATAGATATATTATATTATATATATATGGTTTTACGTTTATTGGCGCTATGCAAGTCAATAGAATAAATTAGCAAATGTGAATGTATATTAAAGCCAACAGTACCAAATTAAAAATAGGTTTTTTAAGAGGTGAAGCGAAAATTTTTAAAAAGTAACTAAATTTTTTTTGGTGTAACATCTACGGAACTACTTTTTAACTGAGTGCGCTATACGGTAATTAAAGTGGGGAAATGGAGGAAGTCGAGGGTCTTTCACCCTAATCTGCCCCCTTGCCCCCAAAATTTGAGGACATCCGCATTATATTCTCCCAATATTCTCTTTTCAATGTTTTAAGAAAAATATGATATGGGAACTAAACCATTTTATGTACGTAATATTTAAAAGATGAAAATCCATATTTATTAAACATTAAGCTATTTTTTTACTAATAGTTTTTACACCAAGTAGATCATGTAAAAATGAATTATAAACCAAAAAATGACAATGATTCGAGCTTTCACGGATATTCTCGACTCTCTTCTTCAGAACTAAGTAAAAAGAATAGTGAGGATGATAAAAACTGGAAATTTAGGCTTTGTCTTTTTTTTTCCATTTTTTGGCTACCTGGTCAGTGGTTTGACGTCTTCATAGTGAAATGAAACTCGAATGTTAGGTTTTTCAGAAAATTTATATTTTCTTGATTATATTATTTAAAGGACGTTGATTCTTATAAACATAGATTGGTGATTTCGACTATAGTGCCATTCCACCTTGTTGGAGCTAAGCTGTTACTATTTTTTATAGGAATGATTGCAAATATATTCTTATTTTCTGCATCTTTAATTGGTTTAATGATAGTAGATGCATAAATTAATGTTAATTTTATGGTTATTAGTTTGTCGGTGTTTTTACTAGAGATGAAGATTGTTTATCGGATTTTTAATTATTCTTATGCTGATAGTGTCTAATATTAAAATTATCTGTTTCTCCAATATATAATTTTGGACAATTTTCACATTGTATTGTGTTGAAGTTTCTAAATCTAGGTTTAGTTGAATTTTTGGTTTTAGTGCTATGCTTTAGCGCGTATATTGTTGGCTTTCTAACAGTTTGTAGCTGTAGGTATATAATTTTTTTGTCGGACAATCTTTTTTTGTAGGTTTGGGATTAGTAATATGTTAGAAAACGTAATTTTATTGGAGTAGTTGTTTGTAGATATTTTTTTGCTTTTTCTAAAGCTTTGTTTATGGTGACTTGAGGATAATTTAATTTGCAAAATATGTTTTTTTTAATGTTTTAATTTCAGAAAGTAGAAATTGTGGGTTACAGAGTCTACTGGCACGCAGAGAAAGATACTTAGACACTGTTTTCGTGCGAGAATGTCATGGGCTGAGTACCAATGAATATAAGACGGATTTGAAGTGGGTTTACGAAATATGTTAGATGAAGGAAAATGATCATCGGTCCAGGAAATCAGTAGATCAATCAAGAAAACAAAACAAAAGAATATATACAAACAACTACTAATAAAAATACGTCTTCTAACATATTACCAATCCCAAACCTACAAAAAAATGTTGTCCGAAATTATATACCTACTAGCATACAAACTGTTAAAGCTAACAATATAACCCTAAAACATGCACTAAAACCAAAAAATCTTAACTTAAACCTAGATTCAGGAATTTACACAATACAATGTGAAAACTGTCCAAAATTATATATTGGAGAAACAAATAATTTTAATATCAAACACTATCAGCATAAAAATGATTTAAAATCCGATAAACAATCTTCATCTCTTGTAAAACACCGACAAACCAATAACCATAAAATTAACATTAATGCATCTACTATCATTAAACCAATTCAAGATACAGAAAATAGGAAAATATTTGAATCATTCCTCATAAAAAATAGTAACAACTTTAATCTCCAACAAGGTGAATGCACTATAGACGAAATCACCAATCTATATTTAAAAGAATCAACGTCCTTAAATAATCTACTCAAGAAAATATAAAGTTTCAGAAAAACCTAATATTAATTTCATCACTATGAAGACGTCAAACACTGACCAGGTAGCCAAAAGAAAAAGAAGCTAAAATCAGTATATCCAATATTCTTTTTCCCTTAGTCCTGAAGAAGCGAGTCGAGAATGACCGTGAAAGCTTGACCATTTGTCATCATTTGATTTATAATTCATTTTTACATGATCTACTTGGTGTAAAAACTATTAGTGAAAAAATAACTTAATGTTTAATAAATATTGATTTATACAAATTTTTGAAATTTGTATCTGAATTCCATTCTTGTCGTTTTTTTACTTGCATATAAGTCAATCACAAGATGTCAAAAAAAACAATTGAGGACAATATCTCTTTCAGTTGCAAGCGCAAAGAGGGCATTCAGTCTATCTTGTCCCATTGTATTCCGAATAACGGTTTTAATTCTTTTTAATCTAGAAAAGCATCTTTCAGCTTCAAACAGATGACATTGGAGTCGTTATTAAAAGTTTTAGCAACTTTAATGTTTCTTCAAAAGTCTGATCTGTTCCATTTTCCATAATGTAGCTAAAAGAATCAACAGCTCCTTTCCGAGAATAAAAATCTTCTCAACAATATATAACTTCAAGTTTAGATTTGTCTCAAGATGTTAAAAAATGGATAAACAGTTAGTCTTTTTAAATGCAACTCAATACTCAGTAGCTTTTTTAATTCGTAGTAATTGGAAGCATTTAACGATCTTCTTCTCTTCACCTCACAAACATCATACGTTCCCTCAATTATGGTAGTCCATTATGGTGGTCATACTGTTTCTAATCTAAACTAATTCTAATTGTAGTTCACTCACAGCTTGTTTTATGAGAATTACGTCTGGATTTCTTGATTGAATTTTATTATTGAAACAATCTACGTGTTGCATTATATGGCGAAAAACGGTGCGCCAAAATACAAAAGTAGGATCAGTCAATAGTCTTTGCAAACCTCCTGCTCTCGTGTTCCTCCTTGTTTGCTTTCGTTTCGATTTTTTTTCAAAGCACCCTAACAATGCCTCTCTATGTTCTATGTTCAAAAACCATGTTTACAGTTCGGATGGTAAAATCCATTTTGTTTTAACAGTCTTTAGAAACCGTCTCCCAATAATTTCATCTAATACAGGGCATCTCTGAGGAGATTGTGAAAAAAAGTTGGAATTAGTGATATTTTCTAAAGAACACTCCAACTTCTGGAATATATATATATATATATATATATATATATATATATAATAATAATATAAAAAAAAATATAAAATATATATATATATATATATATATATATATATATATATATATATATATATATATATATATATATATATATATATTTATATTATACGATATATACATAATAAATATATAAAAGAATAATAATCATAATGAATAGATAATAATAATAATAATAATAATAATAATAATAAAATAATAAGTAATAATAATAATATAATAATAAATAATAATAATAATAATAATAATAATAATAATAATAATAATAATAATAATAATAATAATAATAATAATAATAATAATAATAATAATAATAATAATAATTATTTAATAATAATAATAATAATAATAATAATAATAATAATAATAATAATAATAATAATAATAATAATAATAATAATAATAATAATAAATAATAATAATAATAATTAATTAATAATAATAATAATTTAATAATGATTAATAATGAATAATAAAATAATAATATAATAATAATAATAATAATAATAATGAATAACTAGTCCGACAATTTACAAGGCGAACACGCTAATCGCTCCCAAACAGTATATTTTTTTGTATCACTTGCCAGAACTGTATGATTTTACGATGAACTATAGGAGTAAACTGAGCGAAAACGATTTCCGCCTCGCAACTCACGCTTCTTTATAAATAGAAAAATTCAAAATAACTACAATACACTGATACGCAGTATGTTTATTCGATTTCTTATTATTAGATGAAACCATCGTACATTTCTGCCTTATTACAAAACAGTTTTTAAAATTTGCATTCAATTATTTATCATTAATTGAAAACATGGTGTTTTAATTAAGTGTTATGATTCAGAATTTATACTTAATTAATGAAGGAGGAGCGGTCGCTCCATCGCTCCTATACACGAGTCGCCCCTGATATATATATATATATATATATATATATATATATATATATATATATATATATAATATACTATATATAATATATAGTATATATATATATATTATATATATATATATATATATATATATTATTATACAAACACTTATTCCCGCTTAAGCGGGTAGTGGTACGCTGCAGCTTCCCTAATTCATATTTCCTTCATCTCGCCCCCACCTCCACCTACCTCCATTCCTTCTATCTTCGCCAACGCCCTACCTTCTCCCACCCTCATCCTCTCTCTCTGTCCAGCATTCCTTTATTCCATCCATTCCATCTTCTTCTTGGTCTCCCCCTTCCTCTCTTTCCTATCCCCTCGCCTCCCGAACTCTCCTAACCACCCTCTGTTCCTCCATTCTCTCCAGCTGTCCAAACCATCTTAACATTCCCTTCTCCGCTCTTTCCACCAAACCATCCCTCCAATCACATCTCTCCCTTATCACCCTATTCCTAATCCTCTCTCTTTTTACTAACCCCACACACCGCTCTCAACCCTTCATCTCAAATACTCTTCCAACTTCTTCTTGGACCTAGCATTTAACCCCCATTTCACACCATATAGTACCGCTGGAACACAAATTTTTTCAAACATTACTTATCTTTAAGAATTAAGTGATAAATCGCCGCCTTCTTTCATAATTTCCCTCAGAACCACTCAATGCTCTCGTTTCCCTCTCCTACTCTGTGATCAATCTCTTTCTTCATCCCTCCTTCCGTACCCAAATCCATCCCTAATATCAAAAAAACCTTTACTTCTTCTAAAACTACACCTCCTACTCTAATCCCTAACCCCAATCCCCTCATCAGTTTCCTCCTCCTCAAACACTACCACTTTACTCTTACCTGGTTTTATCTTAAGACCCTTTTGTCCACACACTCTCTCAAACTCCTTCCACCCAAATACTGTCAGAGCCTTCTGAATTCTTCGCCACAAGGCAGTATCATCCGCAAACAGTTCATGTCACTTCCCATTTATCACCCCTATCCATCAATTCCACCCGCTCTCCCCTCCGCTCATCACTTCCATCTCAGACACTCTCGATAAATAATTGAAAAGCCACTCATTACACATTCCCTGCTCCAACCCTCTCTTCTACTCCAAACATCTCACCTCCCCTCCTGAATACTCTCACACACATTTCTACGTATTCCTATAAAAGCCCATAATACACTTTACCTAATCTTACCCCCTATCCAAAGTCTTCCAGCACCTCCAAATTCCCCCCCTCTTCACTCGTATCATATGCTTTCTCCAGATCTAAAAAACACCCTACATTTTTCCCTTTCTTTTCTATACCTTTCTCCACAAGCATCTTCATTGTGAATACTTGATTCACACACCCCCTTCCCACCCTAAATCCTCCTTGTTCTTCCCCATTCTCTCTTCCGTTAAGTCTCTCCACCCTCTCAATTAGTATTCTCCCAAACACTTTCCCTACTACACTCAAAAGACAAATGCCTCTAATAATTACCACACTCCATCCTATCCCCTTTCCCTTATATAAAGGGGAACCAAACAGACCATTCCTCCCAATCCGTGGAACTACTCCCTTCTCCAACATAATTATGATTAACCTATAAAAGCCAATTCCCCACCCCTCTGCCTCCCCATTCTTGTAACATTCCATACGTCACACCATCTAGACCTGGTGGACTTTCCTTTTTTCCTTTAGTTAGCGCCCTAATAATTTCTTTCATTTGTATTTCCATATCCCCTTCCCTCCCCACTTCCCCCCCATCCCCACCTCTTGTAAATCTTCCTCATTTCTCCCACCCATTTCAATCAATAATCCTCTACAATATTCCCCCCACCTATTCCTCACCCTAACCTCCCCTCCTATTCATTCCCCTTCCCCTCCCTTAACCCTCTCTTCTAACCACTCCATCTTTCTTCCTTTTTTTATTGTACTTCTTTGCCAGAATAAACTTGTCGCCTGTTTTCAAAAGTTTTCTGTGCACTTTTCGTTACACCGATTCATGATTTGCCATTTCTCTTCGCCCTCCCACCGCGCTTCTTTGCTTCCACTCTTAATATCTCTAATGTCCCCCCTATTAACTTTATAAAAGTCGCCAACCATTTCACATAGATCTCTTTTTTCTTTTTCACCAACTCTTTCACCTCCTCACTCCCCCATTCACTTCCTTTCCTTCTACTTGCTCCCACCTTTTTTACTCCACATATCCTTCTGGCCTCTTCACAAATTGTCTCTTTAAATCTCTTCCACTCCTCTTCCACTTCCCTAATTTCCGTCCCCCTCACGTCCCTCCACCTATCCATTTCCCTCCTAAACTCCCTCTTACACATTGTCTCATCTAATTTTTCCACCTTTATGACTTCTATTCTCCTCTTTTTTTTCTCTTTCTCTAACCGTTACCTCTCCCCCCACCCTTAACCTAGCAACCACCAAATAGTGATCAGATAACCCCCTACCTGCCCCTCTGAATACATTTACATCTAGTAATCTGCCTCTATCCTTTCTATTTATACACACATAATCCAATATCGCCCTCCCCCCCGTTATCTCACTTTTCCATGTACACTTATGATTTTCACTCTTCTTGAACCAAGTATCCCAATTATCATTCTTCTATCAACACACAACTCTAACAGACTCTCTCCATTATCATTCCTTTCCCCTAGCCCAAATGGGCCTATAATTCTCCCCATCCCCCCCCTCTCCCCCCCCCCGCATTCAAATCTCCTAATAAACAAATTTTATCATTTATCCCGAAACTTTCCCAACATTCATTCAACTCACTCCAAAATCTTTCTCTCTCCTCCTCCCTCGCTCCATTTACTGGTGCATACGCGCATATAAAAACCCACATTTCCCCCCCAAATTTCACTTTAACCCACATTATTCTCGAACTCACCTATTTGCATAATTTTACCTTATCCCACACCTCTTTCCTCATAACTATGCCTACCCCTTCCCTCGCCCTCACTCTCTCGTTCACCCCCGAAATCATACCCTTAAATTTTCTCCAAAGTCCATCTCCTTCTATCCTTTCAGCTTTGTTTCGGTCAACCCTAGCACATCCAATCCTTTTTCCTCGAACATTAACCCCACTTCTTCCCTTTTCAGATCCTCATTTATCCCTCTCACATTCAAGCAACCCACTCTAATCTAATCTCTTTTACCCATCTTATCTCTTTACTCCCTCTTATTCACCACTCTGCTTTCTACTATTCCCTCACTTGATTTGGCTGCACGCTTGCCGGGATCCCACAACCTGAGGTAATCTCCAATACCCAAGCTCCAAACCCCGCTCAAACAACCACACCCTAAAAAATACCCTAAAACTATATTCTAAAATTAAATCACAATATATCTATAAAACTTAATTTAAAACCTATGTTATCGTTGAAATTTATAATTACTTGAAGTAAACTCGTCCTACTGTTGAAGACACTCCTCTTCTAGAGTTCGATATTACCGATTTATAAGATCCCTGAATAATCTTCCTTCTGTGATAATATCCTTATGTAAACTATTCCTACAGTAGAATCAAAAGGAACCTTGATGTATTCTACTCTTTAATTTTTTACTTTATTCTTTCTTGATCTTTGGTGATCTTTTCCCAAGTAAATATAAAGATACGGTATATATATATATATATATATTATATAATATATATATATATATATATATATATATATATATTATTACATATTATATATATATATATATATATTATTTAAAATCTCAATAAATCTACTTATATATATATAATTAAAGGAAGAAACCGTAGAAATTAGTAAATGTTTTTTATGCCCTATTATTATATAATATATATACTATATATAGTGATATAATATATATATATATACAACTATTGACCCTATATAATAACAATATATAATAATATATATATTGACAAAGGGTTTGGATATATCGAAAAAGATATATTTATATAGTGTATATATATATGGATATTATATATAGTATATTTGGGACATGTTTTAACATAACGGTTGTGACGCACCGTTATAGGCGAACTCTATCTAGAAGGTTGCATTAAATTATATAGGGTTGCTCCTCAGTAATAAAAATTAGTATTTATAAGGGGTTCTCTAAAAATAGGGTTCTCAAAAAATTAGTGAGGTTCCAAGTAAAATTTGGTATGATAGTGCTCTAATAGATTTGGTTCTCAACAAATTATTGGGTTCTCAATAATTGGGTTCTTACATAAATTAAGGGGTTCAGCGAAAATCGTGGTAGCCAAATATTTAGACCCATAGGATAAGACGGTATATAAGGTGGTCGAAAAAAGTATATAATATATTATAGTCCCAAATGGTATAAGGCCAAAAAGGTCATGGACATACCAAAAAGGTCAAGGCCAAAAAGGTCAATGGTCAGGTAATATATTGGGTCAAGTGTATTACTAGATCACGGCGCGAAAAAGAAGGTGAGGTCAATCCACACAAGCTACAGGTGTCAGATAAGGCAGAATGCGTCCTGAACTCTATACACATCGAAAATTAATCATGAGAATCCGTGTATCTTTCCTCTGACAATTATGAACCCCTCTCTTGACTAATTTATGGTAATCATTGCGTTTGAGTGTTTTTCATTTCATCTCACTATCTGATCCGTACATCAAAGTGAATCTATTGTTATCGAAACGTAGCTAGACTTGAAGCGAATGACGAGTGATATAGTGAGTTAATTTTATTTCCGTTGATGTTAAATACGTTAATGTTTGTTTAACTTGTTTTATTTACACTTTAATATATTGTGTACAGTATTATTAACTGGTGTATATCAATAATCTGCTGCTCGGGTCATTACAAAGTTTTTCTTTATGGCTATCTTTATTACATTTGAGAAAACGCCATTTTTTCATTTTGATCCCTTCCCTATTTAATCATGAATATATAGATAATCTAATAGTATTCAATTTCTAAATAGTTTATTCTATTTCTGCAGCATGTGTCTTTTGTGATGAGTGAACGTTTTTCCATATAAGCATTTGCTTATCTTTTTAATCAAAAAATATAAAAAATGGTTCAAAGGGGGTGAAGTAATTGCGTTTGGTGATGAGTTAGGGAATCGTAAGATAATTTAACTCGAATAATAATCTTTGTAATGTGGAACGTCTTCGTGATCTGTAATTATATACTATTTTTTGTTAGAAGGTCGTTATATAATATATATTAGTATGGTCTGTAGAGGAATAAAATTTTATTTTCTTTTAATGTAGGGTGGCGTTTATTGAACTTGTTCCTGGAATTTAGAAGGATTTTTTCAATATGCAACTAATATATAATTAAACGATTGTAAGTTCGTAAATCGTTACAAAATAAACTACGTTTGATTATATAACGGGAATTCTAGTTAGTTAGGTATTTATTAGTATTAGATAAAGGTTAATTAATTCCACAGGCAAAGCGGTTTTTTAACTCTAGTTTTATAATTTATAATCTATCTTATCATTCTTATTGTTAAACCTACGTCAATCGTTTTCTTTTGAAGTAAGATGTGTTCATGAGCTTATCTTGCGTTGTGAATATTATGAGTATATTCTATAGATTACCAGAAGCCTGTATGGTCCCATATACTGGATTAATTATATTTAGGTAGTTTCTATTCCAATAATGGCTTTCATGCTTAATGCCCAGTATTAATATTATATAATGAATATATGCTACAACTATCAAAAATTAATAAGCATTGTCAGGCGTATGTCTCGAAGAATAGACAGCATAGGATGGGTGAACGGATGTAACATCAAATGTGCTTCTTGGAGACAGCCAAAACTTCTTTCATCCGATAAGTTGAGAGGCAACTATTGCAGGCTTCAGAGCAGATAATCGAAAATAGTGTCAGTCTTTGTCGATAACTTAAAAGTAAAATTGGGTAAATCAAAGCCGTTTTTGAAATTGCTTCCTACTCCTTTAACTCTTCGTGTGTACAATCTCTATTTTTTAGCAGAATTGCTCCTTCAATCTTAGAAGAAGTATTTTTATTATAATTATATCCTTCCCTAAGTTCAAATTATCAGGAGATCAGATAATATAGCGCATAGGTCGCTTGCTAGTCCGGAGTCTGCTGTGCCATCCAAATAAACGAAAGGGTCTCCAGCTTGCGCGGGCATTAACCCTACCGATGGTGCTTGCCGTGAAACGTTGTGGCGCGCTCCCGATGTTCGGGTTTGGAATTACCGCTCGAGAGGACTACATTTCAACTTAGATATCTCGGTGTGAACTATTTTTTTGGGAATTTAGTTTAAATTTTGAATTTGCTTGGTTAGCCTGGTGTGTGCTCGCTAGATTTGCGGTATAGAGAGTTATGCTTCTCGATACCATAAATTTTAATTTTTCTTAATTTTAAGTTGTTATTTGAATTTTTCCCTTAGAGTGCACGCCATTAACCCCACTTTTCACTCTATATTATTAATATATAGTTATATATTAATATAATATTTATATAATTATATTAATATATATATTATTTATTTATTAATAATTTATATATATATATAATATTTATATATTTATATATATAATTAAATATATATATCATTATTATATATAATTAAAAAAATTATATATTAACTATATTATATTAAGTAAATATTTGTATTCCAAGCAATAAATTATTTATAAATTATAATTTTAAATTATAAAATCGAAATTACCAATATAATAATATTAAAGAAATAATGAATAGAATATAATAAATAATCATTAAATAAAAAAAATAAAATTAAATTAAAGTAAAAAAATTAAATTATTATTATAATATTTATTAAGTTATTCAGTGTATATGTTTACGGAATGAAAAAGTTAAACGTTGTTGCATTGTTTAATTTCCTAATTGTTACAAGAAAAGAAATTAATGGCTTCTATCCCTGCCTGCGTAGCAAACAAAGTGATAGATCCCAATTATACATAGAAACGTGGTGGTATGTAAATTTTCCGAAATTATAAAAAAAGAACCCTGACTTAATTTGAATGCAAATGCAGTAATCAACTGATTGATTACAGACAGACAAGGCTTACCAATCACCATATAATATTGAGGATATTATAAAATGATTGATAAATAAATATTGAAATATATATTTTTTTAACTTTTAAAAATGTTTAATAATATTGCAAATTTTCTTTGAAAGAGATATTAAAAACGTAAATGAAAATGTGCCACTTACAATGATATTACCAGTGAAACACAAATACCTGTTGAACTCCGTTACCTTGGTATACCTGATACGCTGTGCACAAATAGACAAACCTCGTTTGAGGTACACTACACTATTTATAAATAATAAATATTAAACTTCACATTAATTTCGAAAAGATATTTCACCTTTTAAAGCTTATTAAAAACTTGCTAGCACTCTTTCGAATATAAAAGCGGTGATCTCCGAGGAGGAAAGCCAGTTTTGTTTTAAAAGTGATAGTGATAACTTGTGCTTAAAAAGTGTTGTGAAATTCAATTAACAAGCGACGTAGTATTCGATTGAGGGTGGGGTGCGTAAACATGCAACGGAAACAATAGTAGTAGGCACGTTGAGTGGAAGAAATTAGTCTCTCTCCCTCTCACTCCTCCTCTCTCTCTCTCTCCTCTCTCCTCTCCGCTCTCTCTCCTCCATCTCTCTCTCTCTTCATCGGCTCTCTCTCTACTCTTCTTCGTCTCTCTCTGAACATCATAACCAAGAGCTCCTCAAGTGGGGAAGAAATTTGTTTAGCAACATTTGAAACCATCGCCTTAGCATAAACGAAGAAGGAGAAAAAGAAATATGTTTGAAACTTTTTTAATAAAAAAGAAATTGATTGTTTTAAAATTAATTAACAAGTATGCTTTTAATTTCTTTTACAATATTGTTCGTCGAATTTACAATGAGGGTAACTGAATATGTGAGAATATTTGTAAATTAATGATAAATCGTAACGAAAACCAACCAGGAAATCACCCTCATAAAAAAATTTACAACACCATCAGCATAATCCGAGAACATAAATGTGAATTTCAAACATTTTGACGTTATAATATTATATACAATTATACAATATAGATATATATGATAGAATAATAAATATATTATACAATAATATTATAATTAATATATATCATATATAGAATTATGAAGATATATAGATTATGTATTATATATTGTTGAACTATATAATAATATATTAAAATAATATCTAGTATAAAATTAAAATCAGCCCATCCTGCGATTTGCAAGATTATGTGTCGAAGGGCAGCACAGGATAGTAAAACGATAGGCTAAGCTAATAAATTGATAATGTTTTTTTGGAGTGATACTTCACACTGATCTTATTTAGTTGAGAAGAGTGCATTCACTCACTTTTAAGAAAACTTAAAGTAAAAAAAACAAAAAAAAAAAAAAAAAAAAAAAAAAAAAAAAAAAAGAAAAACAAAAAAAAAAAAAAAAACTTTAAAAAACATAAAATTAAAAACACTAAAATAAAAATAGAAACAAATTTTTTTTTTAAGAAAATAGCATCTGACAGCAAAGTATAAGTTTTTTTATTCAGTATGCAAATTTGCCCAAAATGATATTGAATGTAAGAACGGTTCTCTTTTTTTTTTTTTAAAAGAATATTCATTTTAGCAGTATTAGTTACTTACCAACTTAACCTAACCGTAACTATATTCATATATATATTTATAATACATATAGTATCTCTATTACATATGATTACACTGTATATATATAGATATATATAGTATACTATATCTATTTATATATATATATATATATATATATTATGATAATTATGGTTAATGTATATAAATAATCGATTTTATAATACATTATATATTTACAGAGTAGGATATTTAATATAAAGGTATCACTGTATCAGGATATCTCATTTTTTAAAGAAAAAAAAACAAATAAAAAAAAAAAAAAAAAAAATGGTTAAAAAAAAAATAATGAAAAAAAATTTGAAAATGAATAATATTAAAATATATGTAAAATAAAATAAATTTATATTTGAAATTTGAAAAATAAAATTATTAAAAAAAGAAACTATCTCATGAAAGAAAATAGTGAAAAACGATAAATTTTTTTTAAAAATGCTAAAAAATTTAATCAAATATTTTTTATAGAAAAAATACTAATATTTTCAAAATAATCAAATTTTATAGTGAAATATATAATAATATGTTAAAATATATTAACAATATGTTAAAAATATATTAAAAATTGCTAAAAATAAATATTTAAAATATATTAAAAAATGTTAAATTAGTAAAAAATTTTGATTTAAAATTGCGCTGAAAGTAAAAAAAATGGTAGGATCATTAATGAAAAATGTTAAACTCATAATGAGAGAATGTTAAAAATGTAGTAAAAAATAACGATGGTTAAAATATACTAAAATATGCTAAAATTATTTAAAACCTAAAAATTTTTGAAAAATGAGTTAAAAATATTCAAATATATATAAAAACCATAGTATTAGACGTGTCCTAGATAAAAAACTTCATAAATCTGTGGGGAATTTTTTATCAAATCTCAAAATTTTAAAAATTGTTGTGAAATAGATTGGAGAAACATGTTAAAAAGAAATTAAAAAATGTTTAAAATAGCATTAATAAAGTGTATAGACACAATAAAAATATGTTAAAATATACTTACATAATTGTTATTAAAATATATTAAAATATACGAAAAACATTAAAAATATATTCTTTATGAGCGTTAAAAATATAATTAAAAATGTGTTAAATATAAAAAAACTTACGAAAAAATGTTAAAATACTATCTAAAGACATGTTAGAAGATATTTTTAAAATATGCAGCAAAGATTTGTTACAAAATATGTTGAGACTATATTAAAATTTTGCGAATATCTATTAAACAAATATGCAAAAATATATTTAATTTATTAAAAATACATTAAAAAATGCCTAAAAAAATAGAATATAGCTTAGAAATTATATTAAAATTATGTTTGAGAGTTTGTTCAAAATAAAAAAAATGTTCAAAATATGATAAAAACAATGGGAAGCAAATATTAATAACATTCTAGAAATAGTTAAAAATATTTAAAAACTTAAAAATTAGCCCTACCTCTTTTTCGCTAATTGAAAAATATAGAATATAATTTTAACAATAATAAAATTATGTAATAAATGTTTAAAAAATAATGGTTTCTATAAAGGGACAAGATAATATAATTATGCTAAAAATAAATCTCATAAGATGTAAAAAAAATATTTTAACAACTAAATTTATTGGGAAAAATCGTAATAATTTTAAACAATAAAAATATTAAGATAAATGCGTTAAATAAATATTATTTAAAAATAATATTAAGTAATTTTTTTTTAATGAAAAATTATTTAAATTCACGATGCTCCACTTAAAAATGTATACCTCTACTAGAAAATTGTTACATATTGAAAAAGACCTAGATAAATAATATCAAAAATGTTTAAATTTTAAAACATTTTAAAAATAATTAAAAAAATAAAATTAATAATATCTTTCTTAATCTATGTGCTAAAACTAGATTAAAATGTTAAAAATATTCAAATGGTGAAAATAAATAATTCTGTTTTACAGAACATTTATAGAAAGTATATAAATAATATATAGATAGTATACTAAAAAATAAAGTGGGAAAACTACAAAATACTATTAAAAATATGCTAAAAATATGTTTTAAAAATTTTTTAAAAAAAGTAATCAAATATTTGAATATATTCAAGTTACTAGAAATAATAAAAAAATATATTTAAAAAAAAAAATGTAAAATAATATTTTAAAATTATTAATTTATATTTTTAAAATTATTTAAATATATTAAAATAACTCTTACATAACATCCTTGTTAAAATATATTAAATATATATAAAATTGTTTAGAACAATATTTATTTCAAAAAAAAATCCTCAGAAATATGTTATAATATGATTAGTTAAAAATATGTTGAAAAATATATTATTACAAAACTGCTAAATAGATTTTCAAATAATTATTTATATATTAAAAAATATATTAAAATGATTGAAAAAGATATTTCAAATATGCGAAAATATGTTAGAATAGACATAAATTTGAATAAAACAATATTTACATATTTGAAATCTAACTTATTTTAACCGAAATATATTAAAATGTTTAAAAAATTGGAAATGCAATTCTAACGGAAATATATTCAAATATTTAAATACTGTGGGCATATTTGTAAAACAAAAAATATATTAAAAATTTTGTCAAAATATATTAAAAATAGGTTCAATATATGAACATAACATGAAATATGATCGCAGATATGCCAGTAAAATTGATTTCAAATATGTAAAACACTCACAAACTGATCAGTCCCTTTTAAGGGGTTTACTCTAAATTCTTCTAAAAATTCACATTCTTATAAGAACCTAACAGATCACAACTCTTCCTTAAACAATCGCGGTGGTCGTCACCCTTTTTGCGATCTTCCTCAAAAAAATTCCCCACATGAGAATAATCGAACTTTAACTCCTGAAAGACCTAACCTAGATTCTGTTGATCGTATGACCCTTTTTTGTGATTTTTGTAATAAGATTGGTCATCAGATACGTGAATGCTACAAATATCTAGAGACAGATAGCCAAGTAATAAATATATTGGTAACGTTTTTTTAAGATGGCTACTAGAGAATGTAAAAATTTTCCAGATGCTTTTTGTTTTATTTGTGTGTGTGGTGTTACTATATTGGCCAAAAGCAAGTATCCTATAAGATCGTGATAGGTGCCAGACTTTATTTTGGAATGCCCATAGGTAACCAGAACAAGTCATGGGCAACTCACACAGTGGCGTATGCAGGATTTTTTTTTGGAAAAGGGCTGGAATATTACCGCCCTCTTGGCTACAAGTTCTGATCGCCTCGTCCTTATCGCGGAATATAAATAGTTGTGGTCTTAAGGGGAAATGAGATCCTTTAGATTCCCTTTACGAATTACTAAATGAGATGTAATGTACTGAGAGAGAACCTGAAAAATATGTTTTAAGAAAATCAGGAAAGATAGAAAATATTTCAGCTCTCTGTAATAAAATCTAAATTTATGATTAAAGGAATATAAAGATCAATAGTTATTTTTTATTTTGTATTAATATTTTTAGGATTTGTTTTAATTTTTGTTTACGAGACTTTAACACGAAAATTAATCTCTCTCGATGTCCTACGATGGCTTGTCTGTTTGCTGCTCTCTTCTCTCTCTCTCTCTCTCTCCTCTCTCCCTCATCTCTCTCTCTCGTCTCTCTCTTCTCCTCTCTCTCTCTCTCTCTCTCTCATCTCCTCTCTCTCTAGCAGTCTTTGTTTTTTAATTTTTATCCGGGAAAACTGTGATACGTTTCGAAAATACCAATGATGTGTAGGAATGGAATAGTAGGAAAACTAATCATTTTATCAATAAATAGTTTTTAAATTTTTAAACCCTAGTCATTACAGGCGGTGTATATCCTGCGTGCTTACTGAATCCCAGCAAATGGTCGATGAACATGATCGCTTGTGATTCTCTAAAGCCAAAACTCTCAAGCAGTTGTGTGTGTCCTCAAGAATATATTTTACGCAATTGTCAGGTTAGAAACAGCTTCAATTCAACCTGAAGAGATTTAGAAACAGGAAGTACAACAAGTATTTTCAACAATATGTTTATATTTGGGAACGTTTTCAGCGAATTCTTCTAATCCGGCGAGGGCACTTATGGGTTTTTCTTGAGATCCTTTCCACTTTTGTCTCCATAATTAACACATTCCCCAGGAAGACTTCATCTTAAGAACCAATCAAGTCACCTCTGTAAAATTTGAATGCTGATTGAACTTTGTCAAATAAAGCGTCACAGTTGGTTGGAATAAGGTACTGAAGAGATGACACGGTACTTGGTGAGTTTAAAACCTTCTAATTCATGGTATAATATGTATAAACATGAATAAAAACTGTTAGTCGATAGTACGTCCTCCGGGTTTGATATTAGAAGATGGTTTGGTTGATGTGTCTCTGAACATGTTAGTACTGTGCTGTAAATGAGTACTGTTATTTCGATTTTATATAATCTTGCCAGTTCACCGAAAATTCGAGCATTCATGAACTTAGAATCAGAATTCTTCTTAAATGTAAATAGCTAATAGTTTTTCTTGAGTGCGACCTTACTATGTTTAAATGCTACATAATCAATGCTCTTAGTTTGAAGGTATTTTGAAAGGATTGGTAGTTCAGTTTCAACCAATTTGAAGTATTAACAGATCCGAATATGGATTAAGGCGTTAGTATTCTGTTAAAGAGTAACTCTTTGAATATTCACCTGAGAATGATCTGGCATGCTCACAGCTGCTGACTGTATAAGAATTTCTAAAAAAGTACCACAACTTCATGTTATGCGCACCATCTTGTTTCACAGAGCATTTTCATTCTTGTCATGTTCATCATAATATTGTTTCATTCTTTAATTTTTCCTGGAAAAGGAGGTGCACTTCATTTGGACTCGGAAAAGATTGCACGGTCTCTGAATATTACACCATCCATTTCATTCACTCTGAACTTCAAATGATCAGAGATGCACAAATTTAAGCAATGGCTTACCACAGTGATGTTAAATTGCTGAAGGGATTTTTTTAAAATTGCTTTACACCTTCTGAATCACCTCCCGCAATGGACGAGCTATCCATCGATAAGCTCTGGCTCTACCAGATTGGTTTTAAATCGAGACCGAGACCCCATGAGGCTTTTCCTAAGTTGCACTCTCGCAAAAAACTTTGACATTGACGTCGTAAAACAGGCACAGATTGAAAGAAAGTCCTCTTATATAGAGAAAGCAATGTTTGTGAAATGGCTGAGGCACAAAAAAAACGTTCACTTGGATATATCGTTGCCAATATATAATTTGCAAAATAGGGTCAAAAAGAACACTTATTCTCCGAGTTTGATCGTCAACGTTAGAGTCTGAAGAAGAAAAGAAAAAAGAAAGAAAGAAAAAGAAAAAGAAGGAAAAGAAGAGAAGAAGAAGGAAAGAAGAAAAAAAGAAGTAAAAAGAAAGTAATAAAAAAAAGAAAAAGAAGAGAGAAGAAGAAGAAGAAGAAGAAGAAGAAGAGAAGAAGAAGAAGAAGAAAGAAGAAGAAGAAGAAGAAGAAGAAGAAGAAGAAAGAAAGAAGAAGAAGAAAAGAAGAGAGAAGAAAAGAAAGAAGAAAGAAGAAAGAAGAAGAAAGAAGTAAAGAGAAATAAGATTCAGAAAGAAAGAAAGAAGAAAGGGAAAAAATGTTTAAGAAATTAGGAATGAAGAAGAAAAGAAGAAGAAAGAAGAGAAAGAAGAAGATAAAAGAAAAGATAAACATACAGAACACGACTAGCAAAGACTTTACAGGCCACTCAAGGCTAGTCTGTTAGTATTTTTCATTTTCTAATTGTCAATGTGTCTACGTTTTAAAAACTAATCTAAAAATTCCCTTAAATAAGTAAATTATTTTACCTTTTTCTATGTAACATATGAGTTGCTCACTTACAGCAGACCTTCTTCTAAGCAACAAACATCATGATATGTTAAGTATTTTTGTTTATTTGTTGTGTTAGATGTGTCCTTCGTCAATGTGACAATATGAGTATCTTGCGACTCGAACAGTTTCTGTTTCTAAGCATCGCAAACATCATAGTGTGTTGGATGTATCCACGTCAATGTTACATATGAGTTTGCTCACTCCGAACAGTTCGTTTCTGATGTTTCTAATCATCAAATATCATAGGCTACAAGTGGGTGAAATGTTATTTTTGGATTATTTTTCCTACTCAGTGTTGATTCGATATATTTATCACCGTCTTTAGAACAGATATGTTCTATGCAGTGAACATCAAACCTATTATATTACAAGTTATCAGTGTGATGATCGAATAGATCACCGTCTTAGAACAGATATGTTCTATGCTGTGAACATCAAAGCTATTTATTACAGTTGTTCAAATGCCTTTTGAAAATCTAAGTAAATGACATCGAAGGATTTATAATTAATCTACATCTTAATAAACATTAAAAAATCGAGCAAATTTTGTTAAGCCATGAATATATTCTTCTCTTTAAAACCCCGTGTTGGGAATTCTTGAGCAATCCATTATCTTCAGATGTGCAACTAACCTATTAGTTAGTATTGCTTCAAAAATTTTACCAACTATAGAAGTCAAATCTAATTGGTCTGTAGTTATTCGGAACCTTACGATCTTCTTTTTTGAAAATGGGTGTTATATTAGCAATTTTGAAATCCTGAGGAACTATTCCTTCTTTTAAAGGGCTTATTGAAAACATTGCAAAGGTATTTCACTATATGTCTTTCAAATTTTGAGATGCATTGAAGAAGTATCCATCTGGCCAGGTGATTATTATTAATTAGTCATTAATCTGGGAAAGCAACTCCATCTTCTAGAATTCAAATGTATTTAAAATGTTGTCTGCATGAAAATCCCTTATGTCTTTCACGCTAGAACAGGCTATTTAAGATTCCTTCGTAAAAACTGTCCAGAAAAAATTATTAAAATTTCTTTGCATAACAGCACTGTTTGATTTTAAATTACCATTAATGTCCAGTAAAGGACCAATTGATTCCTTAATTGGGAAACTTTGCTACTAACATATTTGTAAAACTTTTTAGGAAAATTAATTACATTCGGTACATCAATATTAATTTCATAAGTTTCGTATAATATCTAAATTAATCGTTGCAGCTTCGACGAAAAAGCTATGTAACATTTATTATACACTGAAGAGACGACTACATAGTTATAAGCTCTATTCTATTACTTAAGAAGAAGAATTAAGGAAAAGAAAGAGAAGAGAAAGAAGAAAAGAAAAGAAAGAGAAGAAGAAGGAAGAAGAAAGAAGAAGAAGAAGAAGAAGAAGAAGAAGA